>VNKC01002731.1:0-19243 GCA_008042775.1 Drosophila pectinifera
ACCCCCACCTCTAATTTTGGAATAAAAATCATGGCCGTCCTTTCAATGGACCAATTACAAGCCTTTTCTTGCGTTCCCCTCTGTTACAGACCGTTACTTCAGGCTGATTTAATAAACGCGACAGTCACTTGCGTTCAGTTCTGCGTGCCTGGTATGCAGGTTTCGGATTTGAGGTATTAATAGGGGCAAATTCGTCTGATGCGAGATGATGTTGTTGGATTTTTTTCTTAACTCTGATTTGTCCAATAAATTAGGGTAAAAAACTACCGATTTAAGGACCTAAAAATTCGTATATATGATGTCTTCTGGAGAGCATATTGTGGCCAAAAATGGGTTGACAGCCAAATGCCGCATATCTTTCGATTCGCCACTAAAGTCTTATTTAATTAAGCAATGATTTTTTTCTTAACTCTGATTTGTCCAGCAGCATTTATTAAAATTAGGGTATTAGAATGCCAATTAAAAAAAGGGTATCTTTGAGCTCTTCTTGAGAGCATAACTTGGCCAAAAATTAAGAGATAGCTAAATGCCGTATAATTCCCGATTAACCGTTTAAATCTTTATTATTTAAAATTAAATATGGAAACAAAGATGTTGGCCAACTTTTCAAAATTTTATAATGGGTTCATTAAAATTGTCTAAAAATTATATATATGATTTCAAGTGCTGGAAACATACAATTATGACAGGGCAAGTATTCCCGAAAGAGATGTAAGTTTTAATCTGTTTTCCAAGTTTTATTTAATTATTAAAAGCTGATGAATAATGTAAATGTGTAATTTAAGTTACATAAAGTAGAATCAGAGGTATATATTCCCTTAATTTTCAATCAACAATGATTCAGTAACTGGAACGAAAGCAAATGTTCGGTTTCAAGTGTTAACTTCATATAGCCTGATTTTTCACAGACAAATTATATTATTTAACAATTATAAACTTAGTTAAAATGATTGAACTTGTGCCCAATTTAGCTTTGGATTTAAGTGGAGCAGCGTTCCTCGAATAAATTATTTTATTTCACTAATATAAGGCGCATTAACGTAGTTCATAATTCTATATAGAGGCACACAGGACACAGTTCCCCTTTCCTACACTCCAAGTTCGATCAGAAATCAGAGAATTGTGCAGCAGAGGACCTCTCCGGTGGGCTGGGCATACACAGTGGCCACCGGCTGCTGGGCGCCCACCACAACGGTGGGTCTCATTGGCGGCGGCGCCACAACCACGGCTGGTGGTGGGGCTCCAATGATCACAGCTGGCGGCGGCGGCGGGGCAATCACGACGGGAGGAGGTGCAAACCCAATGCCCACTCCCACTCCCATTGGAGGCGGACGTGGTGGTCCTCCGATGTTGATTCCGACATTTACACGAGGCGGCGGTGGTCCGTAGGCGATTCCTGGCCCTTGGCGAGGCGGTCCTCCGTAGCCACGTCCTGGGGGTGGCATCATGACCGGTGGCTAACTACTGACTGACCAGCACTTTCTGGACGATTGGTTTCTTGAGTTCCACGGCGGCACTTATCTTCGAGTGGCCGCTGGTAATTAACTATCAATTACTGTGATTTCTGCGTTTTTCGGCGGGGCTTCCGTTTCTTCCGCTGATTAGATATGCGATTGGCGAAAGCGGGGGAGCTTACATTCCCAGGCTGATAAGAGAAACACCAGGTTACTGATAAGATTCGCTTTAATTAAGTGTATTTGATGGGCTTGTGTGATATGCATTCTGGCTCTGATATCGTTCTGATTCATGGTCTTAACTTGCCTTCCCTTGGGGAAAGCCCCTGACCTCGGGATCTAGGAAATGGTGCATTTACAAGGGCAACATTTTCGTTTCGGTGGCTCCGCTGCCATGTCCCTCGTCTCCTTTGGCTGCTCCTGCTGATTGGGGTTACTATTCTCCTGGGTCAGGGCTGCACTTAGGGAGTACCTCTTGCCGAACTTGTCGCTACTCTGCTGGGAGATCTCACCCACCAAGACGGTTCCAATGGGAGTGGGGGGCTCCACAATCTCCTCCGTGACTTCGATGACCTCCGTAACGTTGCCGTTCGCAGAGGACTGCACAAGGATTTCCCTTTCCACCACTTCAATGACGGGGGGATCTTCTATAACCAGATCGGTTAGGATGAAGCTATTCAGTGGCTTCCGCTGCGGAGGCGGTGGTGAAGGGACAGGTGTGACATCTACGGACTCCACAATCAGCTCCGCTTGGGGCTGAGTCGCTGGGGGTATCCTCAGCTTCAGAGCCGGAGTGGGTGGAGGACTGGGCGTTGGTGTAACATCCAGGGATTCCACAATAACTGCCGTCTCAGCCAGACTTGGTCGCGGTATGAAACCCATCTCGACAGGTCCTTGCAGGGAAGGACTCCGAGGTGGTGTATTAGTTGGTGTGATCTCGACAATCTCCACATATGCCTCGGCCTCGCTCAGGCTCTTCACCTCCACCTCGGGACTCTGCTGGGCTGTGTAATAGGAGTTGACCTCCTCCACCTCCACATAAGAGTCGCGTTCGATGAGACTCTCTCGGGATATAAAGGGGAACTGTTCCGGGGGCGGAGATGAAGCCGGTGTAACCTCCAGGGACTCCACAACTAGCTCTTGCACCATACTGGAGCGGGGCATAAAACTAGAGGTTACTACTGACCGTAGGGGAGGATCTTCAATGACTTCTATCTCTTCTACAGTCGTCTCCACAATTTCCGGCTCTTCGGGCTCTTGGATCTCTATGTTTTCAACAATGCTTTCGACAAAGCCCCTCTGGGGAACTATATCGATTTGAACAGGGGGTTGCAGAGGTGGGGCTACTTCAGTGACTTCTATGTCCTCTACAATCGACTCCACGTAGCCAGATCGAGGTGGGAAGCCAATAGGAAGAGGTGGTCGCACGGGAGGTTCCTCCTCTTCAGAGACTTCTATAGTTTCCACTATGGATTCCACAAAGCCAGCTCTAGTGGGGAGACTGATTTCAATGGGAGGTGTCACTGGCGGACTTACATCCTCTGTGACTTCTATAGTTTCCACAATGGACTCTACCAAGCCAGGCTGGGAAACCACACTAGTGGCAGTAACTGGCTGTGGAGGAACCACTACTGGCGCGACTTCAATGCTCTCCACAATCGACTCCACGAACCCCCCTCTTGGTAGGTATCCACTTGGTCCTGGCGGCCTTAATGGGGGATCAACTTCTGCGGTAATTTCTATATTCTCTATGATGGATTCTACTTTGCCTGGTTGAGGATTAAATCCAGTTTGAGAGGGTAGCAGGAAGGGCGGATCCTCCTCTTCTTCAACTTCCAAATTCTCCACAATTGACTCCACAAATCCTGTCCTGGGAACTGAACTTGGAACAGGAATTTCTACTACCACTTCGGGTGGTGTGACCTCTATGTTCTCTACAATGGTTTCAACATAGGTGGGTTCCGAATCGAAGCCATTGGCTGGAAGCAGGAATGGAGAATCTGCTTCTGTGGTAACCTCAACAGTTTCCACAATGGTCTCCTCTTCGGAGTCGAAGCCATTCGACGGGAGTAGAAAGGGTGAATCTGCATCTATGGTCTCCACAACTACTACTTCACCAGGAATGGGGTTCTGGGCAGGAATCGCCTCTTCTGCAACCTGAATATCCTCCACAATGGTCTCTACTAATCCTGCTGACCGAGGATAGTAAACTTTTGGAGCTGGAACTGGAGCTGGAGCCTGTAAAGACTGGGCTGCCACTTCAATATTCTCTATAATCCTGGCCACAAATCCCGGCTGAGGCAGGAACTCGGGTTCCTGTTCAATCTGAGCTGTCACAGTCTCCACGACGGTCTCATTGGGAACTAGATTCACTCTGGGAATGTAAGAGAATGCAGGAGGAGCCTCTGACTCCACAATTATATCCGTTTGAACCACTTCGGCGATGGGCGAAAGGGAAGAGGGCTGCTGGGCTCCCGGCGGGAAGAAAGCCGTCTGCACTTGGAGCTTTGGTGGTGCGTAGGCGGGAGGATCCACCTGGTCAATAATGACTTCCTCCTGCACCACCCTTGTGTGTTTCAGGGACTCCCTGGAGGTCTCCTTCGTCTCCGACTGCCAGACTACAGTGGTGAATTCATCGGAGGCCGACATGGTGTCCAGGACTTCCTCGACTTCCGTCTCCGCCGCGAGATCTAGGTCGGTGGAGGGATTGGGCGAGGGCTGGGTCCAAACGGCCTGGGGTGCCCAGACCACATTGAAGTCCACTTCGTCCTCCTCATCGGTGGGCGTGAGGAAGGGCGGAGAGGTCTCTGGCAGAGGCGGCGGCGGAGACGCCTTCTGCTTGTGATGGTGATGGTGATGGTGCTTGCTGCGAGGCTTCGGCAGCTCCTCCGTGTCCAGCACGATCACCTCCTCCGTCTCCACAACCTCTACATTCTCCTGTCGCTGGTGGTGATGATGGTGCCGATGGTGGTGGTGGTGATGTCGCTGCTTCGGTGCCGGGGATCCCTCGGTGATGCTGACCACCTCGATGGTCTCCTGGATCGTGCCACTGCTGGTGGCTATCGTTTCTATCGTTTCGTTAACACTTCGCTCCTCCACGATGGTCGTCTTCATGTTGCCCCGCTTACTGAAACCTGAAATGCTTTGCTCGGCCCATTTATACGCGGTGTTTATGTCATTGGAAATGTATTTTCATGCGTTAAATCCTTGGCTACAGATAAGATAGTTGCTGTATCTATATCTAAGCAATGTGGCAACTATTTGTCTTCGACCCCGACCCCGACGACGACGATGGCGACTGTTGTTGTGCCTCTGGCTGGTGGCCCTCGGTCTCTGGAAAATTGTTTAGGCTTAAGTTTGGATCAAAGAAGTTCGACTGGCCCCTCCGATTTGCTTACTGCTAATTGAGCTTGAGTTGGAGTTCTTGGCCTGCCGCTGACGTCGCTGATTGTGGGTGGCTGCTCCGGCGATTACCGTAAAGGTGGCTGGAGGGACTCCGGACATGTTGCTGGCACTTGGCTCTTCGCTCGATTACAAGCTATTGCTGGGCATTCCTCCAGCTTTATAGGCCACCCGCGACGGCGACTATCGATAAGATAGTAATTACTAGGGACCTGGTCCGCATGCGAGTTCGCTGCTTGGCAGACTTATCACGGAGCTGCCTTTGTTTCCAGCCCTGTCAAAGTGCCAGGAGAGGCTCGCTCTTGGCACTCGAACACGTCCCGGGATTGTCATTAAATATGCAGGTTACCAGTGCCAACGGTGCCAAAATCCACTCGACCAAAAGTGGCACGAAAAATGGACCGACGGGGCCATGGAGCTCGGGCTCTGTGGATGCTGGGATAAGACTGGAACTGTTAGCAGGGATTAGTTTGTAGTTTGCCTCTCTGCGAGTTTCTGGGGCGGCTTTTTAAAGATGCAGCATTACCCAGGTACGTGCCAGCAGGGCCACTCTCCTCCTTCTCCTGCTGCTGCTGCTCCTCAGACGGCGGTGTAATGCGCCTTGGAGTGTGCCAGAAATGCTGTTTTCTTTCCGCCCACTCGCTTGTTGTTTTTCCAGCAGCTCGGGGCTTGGCACGTTGCCTTAAATATGTGAATGCGGGGCCATATACATACCCACAGCCCAGAGTGTTGAAAGTAGTTGGTCTTGAGTTAGGGAAAGCACTTTGCGCATATGTTAAATAGGGCCAATTGAAGCGCTTTCTGCACTCCAAAACAGATTACGCATACGCAGTGTGGCATTTAAGGTTTACTCTTGGCCTGGAACCTAAGCCTCTAGTTCTAAAAGTACTTCCAGCAGACCAGGTAGTTACCCTAGCTCACTATATCTATTGATTAATCATTTGTTTTTGTCAATTAATAACACAAAGATAAGGTTCTTTGTGGTCTTTTATGTTTAAAGGTGGCTTAACACAGTGACATTGTAATTATATATTTCTAGAGGGCCTTGAACTGATTGTTGTTAGGGGTTATTTATTTATCATTCTATTTACTTACCATTAAAGAAATTTTATAAAATTCATTTAATATTTTATTAGGAATGCTTTTCATTAATAAATCTTGAAGGCCTCTTACCATTCGACCATTTTTGTATGACTAAAAAAACAAATGACTAATCTATTATCTTATTTCTTAAGCTAAAATACTCACATGCTTACAAATAAATGTAGTTACTTTAATGAATGGCTCAAAATTATACACATTAAAATATAAATTAAATACTAGATTAAGCAATGTTTACTTAAGCTTTTAATAAATGCAAAAAAGTTCCTTAACTAAAATACTGCATTTTGTTTTAATTTAATTTAAATTTCCTTTTGTTTTCAGCTTAACTAACTTGGCTTTTGTCACATTTATGGCACTTACATGGGATTCATTTTGGCCAACAGCTGGGAGCGAATGCGCTGCCTCTCGTCGTATTGCTGCAACTGTTGCTGCTGCTGCGACTGCTGCTGCTGCTGTTGCTGCTGCTGCTGCTGCGACTGCTGCTCCGTCTGCCGCTCCCGCTCGATGCTAGCCGAGAGCTCGTTGTTCATCTCGACGTGGTTGTGCTCCGCATCCAGGTGGGTCTGGGTCTGGACCGTCTCGTACTTGCGATCGTCCTCGGCAATGTTGAACACCTCGCTCAGCTCGTACTCCTTCAGCTGAAAGGACACGGCGGAGAGAGGAGAGTGTGGCGGAATGTTAGTCCCCAGGTCCAGACACATGTGCAGCATATTAATTTACGGGGATTATGTGCCCGGCATTGGCAACGGCAACCCTGTAAGCGGGATGCGGGATGCGTGATGCCAAATGCCGGGACAGGAGGAGCAGCATAGCAGGATATGGCAGCCCAGGACCGCGACTGGGGACTAGGGACTGGGCCCCGGTGTGCAGGTGCTCTTAACGCGCTGCTAATTTCAATTTGTGGCAAATATTGACACAGCCACAGGGGTGCAGCAGCAGCAGGGAGGGAATGGACACGAATGCCAATGGCACGGGAGGGTCCTGAAAATCCGTCAGGATTTTGGTTTAGACACAAGGGAATGCCCTGAAAATGTGGGGCAATAACCTGACACCTTGATACCTCAGAAGATACATTATAGAACTCCGAAAAGCCACTTGGAAATATAAAGAAAATGTAGTAAATTCTATATACTATATTATATACTATGTATATGCTATATATCACCCATTCCGACTCGAGTACTTTCAGCACGAAAACTAGAAAGTTTTCCTCCTAAAACACTCCACCTTTTTCCGCT
Organism: Drosophila pectinifera; assembly: GCA_008042775.1. Taxonomy (NCBI): domain Eukaryota; kingdom Metazoa; phylum Arthropoda; class Insecta; order Diptera; family Drosophilidae; genus Drosophila; species Drosophila pectinifera. Next base: position 7,199 of record VNKC01002731.1, read on the forward strand.
TTCCTGCCAAACAATATACCTCATTTTCGCAGACATTCCGAGGGTGTGGAAAACTTTGTTTGGTGCGCTGTCGCGCATTTTAATTTATTTGTTTGGGCCGCTGTCATTTTCTATACACAATACGCAGTGTTATGCTGTCCCCGCCGCTTTCATTCGTTCTGGCTTATCTGGGTCTACCTTTCGGAGCCAGTGGAAGGTGCCTGCGCTCTGCAAATGCGTCGACACCGGCGCCAACAACCACAAACAAAAAGCAAAGGCGAAAAATGTAAAAAAACGTAGGAAAAATCGTTGAAAATAAAGCAAAACAAAGGGAAAACAATACAGAGCAGCCGCGTGTTGCTTTGGTGGCATTAAAATACACAATAATCCAGCACACACACAAAGTTAGGACTCGGCAAGGGGGGCCCCTTGTTGGGTTTGTTGGAAAAACTGTGAAATTCCTTGTGGATTACCCAGACGGCGAGCGAAACCCCCCGAATTCCTGGCTGCCGAGATTACGTGCCTTTTGCCGTTTTACCATTCACTAAATGACACACAAATATTCCAGCCATCCGGCCTCGGCCGCAGAATATTTAAGAATTTAAGGCCCAACTACAGGCCACCCTGGGCCTGGCTGGGGGGAAGCAAATCAACACATAATTACACTAGGACCTGGGACATGTGCTGGCCATAAAATAACGCATATAAGTAAATAACTTTCCATTCGGTTGGCCATAAACTAAAGCCGCCCTCTGCCTGGGCCACAATAATGAAATGGCCAACGTTTTTGTCTCGAAAATACGAATTTCCCTTGCCCTGGGGTGACTCTACTTCTGCCGAAACGCTTGACTAGTCAAATCTGAACTCTAAGTACAAATGTTTAATTTGTATTTTGATTAATTGGATTTTATAATTGATAAATTCTATTTACTCAAAGTATTGGCTAAGAAACCAAAGAGCAAACATAAATCAATTTTAATGAACTGTTTAATTAGGTGAAGTGCTGTATATTTATAAACTCCTATTATTAAATTAGATTCTTAGCAAATACTGCTCGCTCTTAATCAATTAAGCCTCTGTATTAAAGTAAATACTAGTAGCAGCGGCCAAAAGCAGCATCTAACTGAAATACCCCACTGAATAGACTCTTCATAAAGGAGTAGAGGCCTCGCACGCCCACTTCCCAGGGCCAGAAAATAAAACTAAAATTAGTAGTGTCAAAAAGGCGTTACAATAATACGAGCTGCAGCCGCAACCACCAACAAATAAAGAATAATGACCGCACGTACAGTGGGCGACAGACACGCCCACACGTAGCTCTTACACTTGGGGAAAAAGTATAGGAACTAATAAGTAAGTATAAAGTATAAAGTATAGGAAACTCCAACAAAATGGTCAAAAATCAAGAAGGAGCAGGGCTTAATTGAAGCATTTTTTAGAGCCTGACAATGAAAGGTAGCAAATACATATCTAGACAATTTTTAAAGATTTAATTAAACGAGTTTAAAGTATAATTTTAACCATTTAGTATTTGCACACTTATTCTATAAACTTTGAAGATCTCAACTAGCTTTATTACTTTCCTTATAAGTCAAAGTTTTTCCCTAATATTTTTAGCTGCTTTTTGAATACTAAACCAAACCAGTTCTCCATTTTCTTTAATTATTCAGCTAGATTTCTCTCTGTGCCTTTGGAATAAACTATGCAAACGTAGTCGAAACATCTGGCCCCAAGGGGGAGGCGACGAAGTCGGGCGAAATGGACGTAGAGCCCGAGGCATAAATTTTATGTGCGCTTCCTTCGGCCGCCCATAAAAGCAATTTTGATGAGCGACCCAGGGCATTGTGGCCGTAAGTGCGCCACTTTCTGGATGTCTTGGATGTCCAGCAATATAATTACAATGCTCGAATTCCTTCGGTCGTCCTGCTCCTGCTCCTGTGCCCTTACCCAGCTCCCCCTATGCCGCATGTCCTGGCCCCCTTCTATATGTATGTATATACTTCTGTACTATATTGGGGCGTTTTTACTGCCGCCGAGGGTTCTTTGTTGCACTGCCGAAGGGAATGGCTCACCGCGTCCTTTAGGCCCTGCGTCCCCGAGCCCTTTGTGTCTGGCAGGCCTAATGGATTGGCATTTATTAAGGAGTGCTGAATAATGTTTATTGCAGCGCTTGAAAACAATGGCAAATACGACTGGGCCCTGCCAGGATGCAGGACGTGTTGCGAAGCGCGGTAAGTGAAATGCCAAACAGTTTTCTTTGGGTTTTAGCCAGCAAAAAGGGACTTCAATCAATTGGGCTTTGGTTCTAATGGATATAGTAAGAAATGGCTTAAACCATCTACTCAATTTTCTAGACTGTTTCTATTTAATACTACTTTTAAAGCTTTTTAGTTACTTTACTGTATTAAATGCTAATTAAATGTTATTATTCGAGATATTAATTCTGTTAACAGAACAAATACCTTAATAGCTTTTATATTAATTACCCCAAATGTATGCTATAAAAAGCTTACTTATCATAATATTTATGATATTTGATTTCATTTGTTATAACATATATTTATGGACTAATAGTTGGCGCTAAATAAATTTAAATAAATAAAATAATTAATACATATTAAATAAAGTGAGAGTTTTTTCTCTGTAGCTGTAAAAAATCATAAATAATATTAATAGACAGCCTCATTTTAAATTCAATAACAATTTAAAGTTAAAAACATTTTCATGATATAATTTTCTGGCTCATGACTGCCAAACTATTTTAATTTGTCTGCATTTCCGCCTGGCACATTAATTAACTCTTAGATAATGCCAATGACAGCAATTTTTAATTCTATAAATTCTAGATCAATTTGCAACTTTCAAGAGCCGCCAGAATGAATATTAATTCCCGGGCCCAGGACTGTCAAAATGCTTTAATTTGTTTACATTTCCTCTTAACACATTTTTGCATTTCCCGCTTAAATTCTGCACGCAAATAATTATAAGGTAATTAGCATTATTTCCGGCATTTTTTCCGCTGCCCATTTCGTTTTCCCTGCGTTTCTTTTTATTTGCTTTTTTTTTGCGCCCGATCCCAGGAGCGAACTCAACTGATTTATAAAGCGCATTAACACGAGGAAACGCCCCTCCGCACGCACACCCGCACACCCACACACCCTCATGGCACACACACACACTCGAGACACGCACAGCCATTACACATGTTTGCACGGTATGTTTATGTGTGCTTTTGACGCCATTGTAATGCTAATGGCTCATTAGCACTTTGATTTTTTCGCTGGGGCTTTTTTCCCTCGGTTTTTGGTTTTTCGAAAAAGTCATTAGGGCTGCCCCGAGTGGCGAGAAAGGCATTTTGACTGCTAATTTGCTGTTAATTAACTTGTTTAACCTTTTTTCCCCCCTGCCAGGCCGGCTCCTTTGCCTTACTTACCTTGATAAACTGGAACGTGGCTATGGGCGGCAGCCGCTTGCTCTTCGGATAATAAAAGCTGCCCGCCGGATGGCCAGGATAACGCGAGGTGATCCGATAGATGACACCCTGCGGTGCCGTTGGCCAATTTGGAGCCGTGAACGTAAACCCGTTGTCCGTGCCCGCATCCAAGGGGTCCAGCTCCACGGTCACTGTATCGATCCAGGACCCGCCCACGCACAGCTGAAAGGAAAGGGTATTAAGTCGATGAATTCAGAGGTTTTTGTGGTAAACTCCCAATTTAATTAATGGCTCCAGTATCTTAAAGAATCTTCTTTGTTAATGACACAAAGGAAATCTTTAAAGTTTAAACATTTCATTTAATAAAAAGGGGGCTTTAAAAGCAGCTATATTTCCAGGGGGATTGCCTGGCAACCAATAAATATTTTCAAAGCGTATTAACACTTGATAGAGCTAGTTAATTAATATTAAGCAATAGCCAAAACAATTAGCCTTTAACAGGATAGTAAATTCAAAAGCAATAATAAATTGATTAAAATTTTGCTTGTGGGAATTATACTTTAATGCTAATTAATTCATTATAAATATCATTTGTTCATTTGGTTTTTATTAATTGAAGTTAAAATGACTGGAAAAAACTCCCTTTAACATATGGTTACACTATTAACTTTTTCATAGGAAAAATATGGAAATAAATATGGATATTTTTATTTGATAAACTATTAGCCATTGCCCTTTAATTTGTATTGATATTTTTAAAGTATTATGTATTGTAGAGAACATACAACTCATGCAGGGCTAATGTGAATTAATTGAGTGTTTAACCTACTTTTCTTCAGGGAAGTCAAGGGTTTAAACAATTACAATTCTTTGGTGAATTTTTGTGAGAAAATTTACTTTAAAGTAGGACATTTATAGAGAGTATTTTCATGTACTTTCAGTAACCACAGATGTGGGCATATAGCAATGCTTCCACTGCCCTATTTGGCCATTTTAAATACCTGCTGCTGCTCTTTTCAGTGTTTTCTGGGGCTTTGTGTCTATGCTGCGTCTGCTGTGGCTTGTATTTTGTGGCCTGCTGATGGCCAATTCTCACCTCGAACGAATCCACGCCGATGTACCAGTCCGGCGAGGGAACAATGCGTGTCATTAGCGAGACGAGGCTGTGATTGCTGTCGACAAACACCTTCGCCTCGCTGCGCCCGGCACCCAATGGAATCGCCGGCATGCTGAACTCGTCGAACACACTCCTCTCCTGGACGCCGGGGGAGCCGCTGGCGGTGGAGGCGGCGGAGGAGCTAGTGGCGCTGCTGCCGGTCGGGGATTTGCCTGTCTGCATCTGCTGCTGCTGCTGCTCCCCGGCATTGCTGTCCAGCAGGTCCGAGCGACCCGTCTCCGCAAACTGTTTGACGGCCGCCGTCGCCGGCTGTCCGATGTGGTACAGTGCATAGTTGGCGTTGTGGGTGCGACCTGCAGGCGGGAAAATGGGAAAACCAGATCGTCAGTGGTCAGTGCTGGGCAGCTCAGTTATTTTCCAGCCAAGTTTGGCTATTTTTCAAATAAATTTAATTAAATTACTAAATATTAAATACAATAAATATATGTTTAGTGTCTAAAAAGAGGCTTTTAGACATTTCTATTCTTATCTCTTAGCTTTTTATTGGATCGGTGAGACCTGCCATCACTGCTTATCGGTGGCAAGTCATTAAAATTTAATGAGCTTTAAAAACCAAACAGAAAGAAGTGTTGCGAAATTTGCAAATTTTTGCAATTTAGCAGCTCGTTGTCACTTCCCATTTTCCGCTATTGCAGAAGATTTTCTGTTTTTCTGCGCGCTTTTCAGCGGTTCGCAATGGTGTCAACTTAAGTGGCAGATTACGTATACGCAGTGGCGGCAGGCGACAAATTAAAGCGAAATTGTTCGGCGAGAGTTGGGCGTTAAATAAATGGTTGCCATGGGAGATCGGTATGGGAAATTGCAAAATACTTAATCGTATGTAAAAGAGTGACAATAATTGGAGAGTTGAGGAGTGGAAAGTGGGGAGGCAGCTGTGATGCGGTTGGGAAAATAAAACGAGGATATTCAGGGGCAGATATTGAACAGACATCGTTCCTTGTAGGATAAGTACCAAGGCTCATTGAAGATAATTGTATTTTCCTATATTTTTTATGCCTTCATTTAGAACTTAAGTAATTTAAAGTATTAAATACTTAACACCAGGTAAGTAAGGCTTAAGGAATGAAGAGTTTTATTTGAATTTAGTGTTTAAAGAGTTGAAATCCTGAACTACCTTTGGTATTACCCTAGCTAGAGGCCTATTCAGGGGCAGACATTGAACAGGAATCGTACCTTGTAGGATAAGTACCAAGGCTCATTGAAGATAATTGTACTTTTCTATATCTTTTATGCACTTAAGTAATTTTAAGTATTAAATACTTAACATCAGGTAAGTAAGGCTTAAGGAATGAAGAGTTTTATTAATATTTACTGTTTAACGAGTTAAAATCCTGAACTACCTTTGGTATTACCCTAGCTAGAGGCCAAGCTCCATATATTTGATTAGCTCCTGAAGTTTAGTGTCTTCCCTTAAGACCTCGCTACTTCCTGGCCACATTTATCCGTGCCTTTGCTCCCGCTCCGCAAGTAACTTAAAGCTGCTGCGCTCCAATTCGCCTCGAAGAGTGTCAACCGGCTCCAGAGCCGCCCATTAACCACGACAAGACCTCCCATAAAGCTCATGCCTCCCGAAGCTCCGAAGGGAGGAGAAGCGGCCAGGGGAGGAGGACTCATCCTGCAGTGGCCTTTGATGTTGGGCCTGCGGTTTTTTGTTTGCATGCTCCTCTTTGGAGGTCTCAGGAACTCGGCCTCATCGAGTAACCTCAACAGCAACAGCAAGAGGAGCAGCAGCAGCAACACCAACAGCAACACTAACACCAACACACCCATAGCTCGGCTCTTATTTGTCTTCAATTAACATTGCAACATGCCACTTGTGCCACTTTTGCCGCTTTGTCTTCTTTCATCTGCCATTTCATTGCGAGATATTTCTTTGCGCTTTTCATTTCGCTCGCTTTTCTTTTCGCCCCGCTTCGTTTCCGCCTTACTGCCGCCGGCTTATTTATTAGTTTTCCCCGCTCTCTGTGGACTTATTTTTAATTTACAAGATTTTGTGCGAGTGTAAGACGGCGGGGCTCTTTGACTAGAAGCCGTGACGGCGACGTCGGACTAATGAAAGCGCAAACTACAAAGCATATTTCTGCCTTTTCAACTTTTGCGCTTTTGTACAATGTCGCTGAGCTTTGACTTGCTCTCTCTGTATTTTTTTTTTGGCCCAACAAACTATGTCAAATGAAATATTATTTATTCGCTGGCACACTTTTCTGCACCTTCCTGGCACTCCGGGTAATTGACAAGTTCTCGCTGCAATGTTCAATGGATTGGGAAAAAAAGGGCTGCCGAAAAGGGTGCCGGTTGCCAGCTGTCGCAGGGTTTTAGAAAAGTTCCTGGGGATTTTCGGCAGAGTTTTGTTGCATTTTGGCAAAAGGTGGAGGGCGGGTTGGCTAATAAATTGATTCTGGGAAACTGTGTCAACTATGGCCAGCGAGCTTCCATGTTTTGCCTTCGATATGTACTACACAGGGGATCCAAATCGATAAGAGGATTGCAGGCACTGAGAACTCCTAGCTTCCAATTTACTGCAAAGTCCTTTGGGCTCTGAGGTCTTGGCCTTTTTTTTATCTAAATAAATATTTGTGTAAACTGTCATATAAGAAAATACACATAGTTGGCCATTTCTACTATTTTAGGCAGGCAAATAGAGGTTCTGGCCTCACCTTCAGCAGCTTTCGCTTTCGGAGACACATAAGGGCCAGGCTGGGGCGATCAATCAATTACAAAATGGCCACAGAATAAGCATAATAAATTTGCAATTAAATGCTTAAATTGTGCAAATGCTTTCCCGATATAAGGGACGCCCCTCCGCGGTTGGTGTCCGCAGAGTCCGCCACTTAAACGACCGCACATCCCTGTTGGTGAGGCCCGGGGGGCGGAACTCGGTCGGCCAGATAAATGGCGCTGTAAAAATACCAATTTCTGGGCCACTGCGATGAATGGCGGGGGCGTAATTAATGCTTAATTATGCACATTAAAAGCCAAAAACAGCCACGAAGCTGACGGAAATTACTGCCAAGCCACGGTCCTCGGTCGGGTCGAGTCGAGTGTGTGTGGCACGTAATATAAATGCGGGCCACGTATGCTCCATAAATTTCAGTTAGCATTCGAATGAAAAGACATTGCGCATACGCCCCGTATACGGTGTAGCCGGTAGCCGGTAAGCGGTAGTGTTTGTCCTCCGTCTTGCCATATCATAATTGAAAATCGGACAACCTTGCTCGGCCATAACAGCATTGATACATAGTATCTAAAAAGTGCAATCTGGCAGATGGCCAAAAACAACTGCTGCCATGACTCACAGTGAGCCGTCGCCTCCTCTGGCGTATTGCCTTTTAATTGGCAGGAAAATATGCTCGAGCATGAGAGTGAGAGAAAAAGAGAGAGTCGGGTATTAATAAATGTATAAATTCAGCCAATATGACACACATTTCATTCAATTTATGACGCACAGCTGACACACTTTTTCCCCCCAGCACACACTATCTCCCACAACACACACACACACATTGACTTTTGTCAGGTTTTCCTCCGCGAAAAATGAATTACGAGGCTGCCTTTTTTTTGGCATTTGTTTTCGTTTGGCTGGCTGCTCAATTTCCTGCGATTTCCGTAACGAAAAAAATTTAATTATAGGCAATAAATTTGAATTTAATAGCCCAGGCATTAAGTCGCAGGCACAGGCATTGTCTTTAGCCCGAAAAACACAGGCAACAGCTCGCAAAAAATATAAGGAAAAGAAAGTACACATAAATAAGCCAGGAGGAGAAGGATTAACGCGGCAGCTGAACACGACAAGTGAGGCAGAGGCTGGGAAAACTCGGAAAACCGAGTGAAATGAGTGTGTCAGCACGTGTGCCATTTGATGGAATGCTATATGCGTGTGGCTACGGTTATATCCGATGCTTAAATGCTGATCCCCGAGCAAGACCATCAGAAGCAGAAATCCATCAAAGCTTAACTCTCTCTCGGGGAAAATGAATAACGTTCTCGTTTACTTGTACACACATGACGGGGGAGTGACGCAATTAATTCGAGCGCACATATATAATGCACTCTAATATTTCCATCAAGATTGATGAACAACTTTAATTGGCAAGCCGCAAGAGGTGGAGCTGGCTTGATTAAATGTGCTCTAGCCACAGACCCGTTTGCTTTGAAATTAGCAGTATATATATATTTAGCATCAAACCCAGTATCAATCCGCCGCAAATCTATTGAGCAGGCCGCTAATTAAAAATTCATTTTTCCCACCCCCCGATGGATGTTATTTACCTTTCTCCGCACGCAGCCCACACTTAATTATGTATGTCAAATTTAATTGGCTTGTCAGTCCAGGCAAATAGCAAATGGCACTGCCTGAAACGCCGACAGACACGCTATAAATACATTACAGTCCCAAAAAACCGAGGCATGGGCAACAGGCGAGATATAATAGAAGCGCACACCTGGCGTATGCGCAATTTGTGTGTGCCAGTGCCCGTGCCCGTACCCGTGCCGGTATTATAATCATTGCTCTGTGCACAGGCGAATATTATTTCATGCTAAATAAATATTTGCATTTAAACCCAATTTCTGCTAGCTGGCTCACATGGCGTATGCGTAATATCTAAAATTTAAGGCCAGGGAGTGAGGGAGCAGGTCTCCAAATCTCTGACATTGTCACATGTCAGGGACTGTGCTCTGCCTGGGAGCTGCCTTAAGACACATCCGCAGATGAACCCACCACCATCGGCTCCGGCACCGCCACCCTGAGTGACATTACGCATACGCCGCATATGCTGGATGCAGAATGCTGCCATTTCCATGCGCCCAATAAACCCAAGGAAGTGGAATGAGCGCCAGCGACTGCAATTGCAACTCCATCTGCAACTGCGTCTGCGTCTGCCTGTTAATAGTAATTTCTGTCATATTTGCCAGAGCAACTCGCAGTCACGACGCCCGATAAAATGTCAACTTGACTTGACGTTGCCTGTGATGCGGTAACCTAGATTTCGCTAAGGCACTAGCATCAACACCGACTACGTGGGAGATTGCCAGGCACTTCCCAGTCCCAATCACAAGACCCGCATCCCACAGCCTCCCCAGCAAGCCCCTCACTTATGTACTTTGAGCAACCGCAGCAGACACGCAGAGAATACCAAATCGTGGAAGCACCGGGCTTAAGTTGTTCATATATCCAAGAGAATAATCTAATTTGGCAGGACTCGTTCTGTAAAAAACAATTTTAGGTAACGCTTAAATCGATTTAAGCTTCGACTTATTGAAAACAATGATCAAATCATGAATCATTAAAATATATGAATAAAAACTAAACGAAACGATAAAGTCCTTCAAAAATAAGCATTAAATCTTATTAATAATTGAGCATAGCTTAAGAAATATATGTATTTAGTAAAACGATAAGATGTTAAGTAAAAAATATATAAATAAAGCATCTATAAATAGTTTAAAGGGTAAATAATAAATGATTGGTATTTCTCTGTACTACAAAGCTTGTTCTAACATATTTCTCTATACTTTAAAGTATAGTCTAACATGTCAGTAAATATATATATTTTCCTAATATAAATACTAATTTTTATGTTCCTTATGTTTCCTTACAACTTCGCTCAGTGTGCGGTTTCATTGTCAGCTTTTTGGGCTGCTCTTTTAAGTTTAATGGCTGCAGGGTTGAAGGATTTTTAGTTGCATCCTGTGGCTGCCTCTCGGCTTTATCTGTGTTAATTAATGCGTGCAGCTACATGTCGGGATTAGGCCAAGATGTGCCTGGGCCAGAGGCCATCAGCCGGCCAATTATGTTGGCAAACAAACAGGCAGGCATTAGACTTGTCACTCGTCCCCACTCTCCTTCGCTTGCAGCTCTTCAACTCATCTCATCTCAACTCTGGGCCCTCTCCTATTGACGGCTTCACAATGAGCCGGCTAGCTGATGTTTGTGTGAGGCTCAGAGGGGATTACAAACGAAATTGACCAAAAACATAACAAGCTAACAAGATGGCTGTTTGCCCGTCTAAAGAGCTCCGCAGCGTCTTCACAACAACAGTTTATAAAATCATGTGACAAATGAGGGTTGCTTAGCCTAGTTAGTTGTTGTCCTGGCGGTGGAGGTCCTTCCGCCGCCAGGCTCTGCTATTTATCTGCCTGCTCCATCTGTCATTTGTCCAGGACCGCCTGTTCTTTATGACTTATGTATGTCTCACTGTGCCAAATGCCTGTGCCAATTATTTGGCTTACTCCGGACTTATTGGGCTAACAACCCAAGAGTTTCGAGAGTTTAAAGTCGTCTTTTTGTTGCAGGAAATATTTTTAAAGATCTTTTAAGATGAGGCTTTTAAAATAGCCAGAAACAATACTATTTTAAGGGAATTTTAAATTAGTCTTAATTATTTTTATGGGGTCTTATTTTGCCATTGTGCCATTGCCTTTCACATTGGCAGAAGCGATAGTCCTAGTATCCAGTAATTAACGAATTGAAATTACGACTGCTTTGGATAAGTTATGAATATATTTAACTTTGAGTTGTCCCTAAAATTAGGACATAAAAACTCCATTTAAGGACCTAAAAATGCTTAAGCCTGAGGTCTTCTTAACGGCATAGTTTGGACAAAAATGAACTGATAGCCGAATGCAGTCTATTTTCCGATTCACTGTTAAAATCAAAATTATATAGCTATAAAATACTTGAAAATAATTAGAAAAAAAATTTTGGTAAAATTTTGAAAATTTGATAAGGGGTTACATCATTAAAATTGTCAAAAATTGGCCAAAAATTAATTTTTTCTGATCTCTAAACTCAATATGCAGATTAATTAACCTAATAAAAACTAACACAGAACTGCTTTCCGAATTGAATTTGAGGCTGATTTGACTATGTTATGAATATTTTTAATCTTGAGTTGTCCCTAAAATTAGGATAAAAAAACCTACCGATTTAAGGACCCAAAAATTCGTATTATGATGTCTTCTGGAGAGCATATTATGGCCAAAAATGGGTTGACAGCCGAATGCCGCATATCTTTCGATTCGCCACTAAAGTCTTATTTAATTAAGCAATGATTTTTTTCTTAACTCTGATTTGTCCAATAAATTAGAGTAAAAAACTACCGATTTAAGGACCCAAAAATTCGTATTATGATGTCTTCTGGAGAGCATATTATGGCCAAAAATGGGTTGACAGCCAAATGCCGCATATCATTCGATTCGCCACTAAAGTCTTATTTAATTAAGCAATGATTTTTTTCTTAACTCTGATTTATCCAGCAGCATTTATTAAAATTAGGGTATTAGAATGCCAATTAAAAAAAGGGCTTGAGCTCTTCTTGAGAGCATAACTTGGCCAAAAATTAAAAGATAGCTAAATGCCGAATACTTTCCGATTCACCGCTTAAATCTTAATTAGTTGGCAATAAAATATTTGAAAAACTAAGAAAAAAAATTTTGGCCAATTTTTCAAAAAATG
>VNKC01002734.1:0-31650 GCA_008042775.1 Drosophila pectinifera
TAATATGACCAAAAAATAAAAAAAAACTAGCTAGGAAATAGGCGCTATGGAACATATCATTTTTAGTTGTGGTAGTTTTGGCTCTGGAGTGAACTATATTTTTTTTAGCGATTTCTAAAAAATATAAAATAAAAATTATAAAGAAAGCTAAAAATAAATAACCAAGTGAGAGCGTATGATCATTAAAAATATATAATAGCTATAAATAAAAAAACTATATACATTTTGTGGTAATATAGATGTTGAGTCCTGGTTTCGGATAAAAATCAAGATTCGGAATTAATAGTTTTGTAAAAACGTCAGTGCAGAATCTTAATTGTCGGCACTGTATTCGCTGTTCTTGCTCCCAAATGCTTGCTGGGTAACACATGCGTGCGTGCAGATGTTTGTTCACTGACCTTTGCTTATGCGAAGCGGAAAATAAATTGCCAAAAAATCAGAGCGTCGACTTGGACGGCGCTAGTATACATATGTATGTGCGTATGTCTGTGTTTACAAAGCGTTGACTTTGTAAGAATATGTATTTATGTTTGGTTGGAGATATCTTCATGCAGAATAGCACGAAATTAACCGAATAAATGTTAGAATTGAAACAAATGATTGTGGGGAAAATGTTTATTAATATGAGGGAAGGGGATGTTTTATATATATATATATTTTATTTCTTTATGTATTAATGAGTGCGGATATATATTTGTTTATTTATATTTGGTTTGAATATATAAATGTAAATGCTGTGTGTTGGGATGCATAAACAATATATGTAAATAAATGTGCATGCATAAATGTAGATTTTATGTATAAATATTTATTCAAATAATTTTGTAAGTGTATTTTTTGTTTTGTATGTTGTATAAATTGGATATATTTTTACGTGTGTAAAATAATATAAATTTGCTAGAATTATGTAAATTTCGCGGAGGTAAAAATTACTTGCAGTTTTGTGGCCGTTATGAAATTATGTGTGTTGAACGGGGATTGCATATATGTGTACATACATACATACATACATACGCTTGGACACCAGCGGGAACACAGTTCAACAAAAGAAATGTAGGGGGCCGAATTCTGGCTGCCTTGTTAAGTATATCTCCGACCAAACTGATGTCCAGATCCCTGTGTATACATTTCTCCTCAGCGATGCATCTTATGTAGTTATTTTGAAAGACCGGTATTTTGGTGGGTCTTTGCCGAGGTGCCATATATGGCCAGACCACAGCAAACAGGGAGCCTAATCCTGCGACGAGGTCTTGAAGGTTATTGTGTAATGGTGGCGTTTTAGATAAAGTTGTTGTGTTTGTTGAATACTGATGGTGAATGGGATTCTTAAGCTTCTATAAAGGAAGGTTTTGATGTGTGTTTTTTATAAAATACTTAGATTATTTGTCTTTCACCTTGAATGGTCCATCGTAGGGCGGCTGAAGAGATCCCCGCATCGTTTCGTTACGCAGGAAAACATGCGTTGCGTGCTCCTGGTGTTTGGAAACTAATGGATTGGAGAAATCTTGACGTGCCGTTTGAGAGGTCCGTATTTGCCGCAATTTCTGTAGACAAGCTGTACAGACGTTGTTTGAATCTCTGGCTTGTACTCTGCTTTCAAGTCGAGCAAAATCATTAGCAACTTACTTGGCCATTTGGAATTGTTAATGCAAAGGACTAAGGACAAAGGGACTATCTGAAATGACCTGGTTGGGGCAAGAACTAATGAGATCCAAATTGATGTGACCGAAATCGTATACTTCTGACAAGAAATGCAATGCTTAACAACTTGAGTGATTTCCATATGCATTGATGATAATGCTTTTACTAAGTGGCTCTGGATCGAAAGATCGTGCGTTAGAGGTGAATAAATCAGAGATTATTAACTTAGCGGAGTTCGGGGTGATGCTTGACTTCATATGCAAAGTTGTTGTGTTGTTGGTGAGTAATCGTTCCAGTTCTGGATAATTTACTTGTGCGGTGTTGAGTCGGCATGTAGTCTATAAAATCACTTTCGTGAGTTGAATTGTCTCAGACATTCCTAAACTTGGCGAGGATGAGAATGGTGCTGTTGTTTATTGACTGATGTGACGCCAATACTTACCATCGACATCATCTTATTGAATGGAGAATGCATGTAAAGTTAGATTGTTTATGCGGCGATGCTGAATCCAAATGTCTTAAGTTTAAATTCGAATAAACCAAAATGAATGGTTATGCATGTAACATGTGCAGAAGAGAAGAGTTCGGACTATTCCAAGAGCGGCAGAAGTCAAGGCTTTTTAAAATTGAAACTGACTTGACAGCTGCTTGGAGATGTTTTAGAGTATTATCTTCCTGGGCTAGCGAATGGTGGAGGTCCTTTTGTGTTGATGCAATGTGGACATTGGTTGCTGTTGACAGCTTGGAGCTTGTCTTGATTTCCATTGTTGAGAGGCGACTGAAATTACGTTGTGTGATAAACGAATTTCGGCATCGATTAGCTCAAAGATTTTTTTAATATTGCCGGTAGAATAAAAGGTGGACGCTTGGATGCAGCGTTGCGCATTATCGCCGTGCTTGTTGAGGTTCCAGAAGAGTCTGAATTGGAAACTGTCTCTTAATGTTGAGTTGTTCCGACAATTGCTGTGCTTGCCAACCGATTGTAGTTACTAGAGCGCTTTTGATTGGTATTTCAAAACTTGTTGTTGATGTGCTTTAGCACTTTGACGTTGGCTAATTCATTTGCTAATTAGGAGATGTGTCTTCCTGAGAGACGATGAATCGGTATTTAGGGAATCCTTGACAGTGTCGACAGCCTTTGAGGGCTGCGAAAGGGTGCTCGGAAAGCTTTCAAGGAACCCCACAATTAATTAGAATTAAACCAGTAACTGCGAACAACTGATTCGTTATTCGATGATCTGCTGCAGATGACAAAAAATTTTGTCCCCAAACTGGATTAACATGCCAGTTCCTCGACGCGCAACATTTTCGATTTTTTAAACTTGGTTAGAATCGTTTGCTTAAGTGCGGATTATGGGTTTGTTTACGGTGGGTTCTTTACAAAATCATGAACATGATCTGGATATTTAGGATGTGCGTATGCAATAGCTGTCTCGTATTTCATGTTCACTACGTATGGAGTGAGGCTGAGTCTTTCGCATATTTGCGAAAACCAAAACAACATCGGGCGGCATTCCTCAGTCGGTCAATCACGACCAGGAGGAAGTCCAGCCCAAGAGTATTTCTACATTTTCCATCATTCTCATAGGTCATGAAGTACTCCTACCTTAGAGTCACCCTAGACATGCGATTGACTTACGCGTCTCACCTGACCCCTCTTTAAGCCAAATTGGATGATAAAGCCCTCAGCCTTTACTGGCTGACCAATACTGCCTAAGTAAAAAAATTATAATTTAAAATACTAATTTGTCCATCTGTGGCATCTCGACTATATTCCACCTCAGTAAAGTGCGTTTTGTTCAAAACTAGTTCTTGAGATGCATTACCGAAATCCTTGACGGCGTCAGCAGCGTTTGTGAGTTCCGAAAGGGTGGTGTTCGCAGAGGTACCAAGCAACCCTACAATTACGACACGGGCAGGAGGTGACTTTTAATCCAGTAACAGCGTCTGTCGCCGATCTGGATTCTTCAGTCTTTCAAATCGGACCTTTGCGATTGAGGGCAGTTTCGCCACGTCTCAGCGGTATGGTCGTGAAGCATTGCTTCCGTTGGTGGCTCGATGTCCTGTTTCCACCAGTAGACTTGCAGCCGATGTCGGCTATGGAACCTCCTGGCCTGCTGGTGCCATACGTGTAGCATCTTCAACCGTCACGGATGAATGTATTGAAACCGCAAAGGCGCTGGTTTCCAGTCCAGTTCACATATGATAGCCGAGTGATACCATACCCATCAGTTTGCGACCAGCTCATATTTGTGGACATGAGCTGGTGACGACTTGATTCAGCAGGGTTACATCCAGCGACGCCAACGCCTCCAAAAGAGTTAAAATCGGCCACAATGCATACCAGGGACTAGCCTCTAGCATCCGCTGCCAGTTAGATTCAAACTAGAGACCAATAAGACTCTTCCGAGTACACATGGGTTACCTGCGTGGAAGCACCCTTTCGAGCTGTCGCTTGTCCGTTCGTGGAATGCGCCCGTCCTTTAGGGTTCCCTAAGGCCGAGGGGGTCGCACCGCATTCACACACCGTCTGCGCCAGCAGGTCCTGAGCTGCCTCACAGTATTTGAGATTTAACTGAGCTGGCATCTGAGCATGATATTCTTTTGTGCGCTGGCGCACTACTTCACTCCAATATGTACTTCAGACCGCTTGCCTGGTGGTTAGCCGCTGTTGCCTCTACACGTACACATGAAGCATTTTTACATCGTTGGGGTACGCCATTGCCTTGTGGCCTCTGCTCCGCACCTGAAACATCACTTGCTTCTGTCGATGTGGCCTTTCTTGAGGCACTTGAAGCAGCGTAGGCGGTTCTCCCCCCAATCCTTACCTCGCCTATCTTGACAAGGTTGGCCGGAATGGCCAACCTTCGTGATGACGGACAACCCTCTACCTTGCGAAGGCCTGCTCGTTCGCCTGGGACCAGGCCCACGGGATCCTTCAAAAGCCTGTACTTCGCTGGGCCGCAGCCTGCTTCTGGTCTCGAAAAATATTATAGAGTACGAGTGGTCGTGTTCTGTGTGCCGTCGGCCTGAGCTCTTTTTTGGCTTTTGAGCTCACTTGTGTTGGCTTTCTTCCGCCACCTCTGTGCGCTGAAGTTTTTCCAACTTTTCAGTTTTTCAGTCTCGCAACCGAGGAAAAATACTTAATACCACAAATTTTTAGAAAATACGTTTCGGTCCCTTTCCAGCACATGTCATCCTTATGTCCGATCTTGGTGTTGTGGTAAAACATTGCCTTACTCACGAATACTAGATTATCAGGAGGCTCCGGTTCTCACTTTGTTTTTGCGATTTGCGTATTGGCCAAAAACTTGCGGTTCCGTTTTTGTTATTTATCGGTCCAAAAGGGCTGCCACTTTTTAAACCGTTTCATTTCCACTGGTCTTCCATGACTTTTATACATTTTTTTAATGAAAAAATCTAAAACTTGTAGTTTGATTTTTTGCCATACTTAGGTGAGACTGTTGCAAAACAACAGTGCTCACCCCAAAATAGTGAATAATTAACATTGCTGTAAAACTATATGGCTCCCAATGTGATAAAAAGATACAATTCTTATTAACAATATCTTATAGATCGTATAAAATAAGCAATACTCTATATTATTTGTGACGCATTTTAAATAGTTAAGTGTCTGTTTATTAGGGAGAGTCTGTAGGTTCGTGTCAACTTCTCACCTGGTTGCACACCAAATAGTTAATGCGATTTTAAAGAGTTGTGTAAAAAGGCTATTAAACAATAGTATCTCGATAGTATCACTTTCTACAATATGTCCATATTTTAAAAAATTCAACTGCCAACACCAATTCATTTTTGCACATGTTCCAAAAGATTTGTTACCCAAATGAGAAAACCGGTGGTTGAGTTCGGTAACTATCGATTTCGAAACATCAATAAATTTAAAAAAAAAAATCAATACATCGATCGTATCGTAGGTTACCATCGGTGGCTACTACTATCGATCTTTTTGATGTCTTAGACAGAAAACTCCGACTATAATTGATTGTTGGTGTTAAACAAATTAAAAAATTGAGTATTCCTTATGCACAAAAATGTCTAAAATCCAATATATTTAACCGTTTAAGGAACGACAATTCGGTCTGTCAGTGCAGCCGCAGTTTCTAACACCTCACCGCAAGCCTTTTGTCTTTTTCGCAGTGATCTTTAATTCCTTAAAACTATTGAAATTTTTGTCAATTAGCATATATTCACAGAGACCGCGAGTTCGCTAAATGACTAAAGTTTAGAAAAGTTAAGTTTGTTAGGGAACTGCGTCTCCAATTTGTAGTCATTTACCCCCAAATTTTATATAGATCGCCTAGAACGTTTTCTTACCCTTGCAAAGGATATTATAATTTATACTATAAAGTATATAAATTTATGATCAATATGAACTATCGAGTTGATATAGCCAGGTTGGGCCGATTCTTTCTGCGAGAACTAGTTTAGCGAGATATCTGATTGAATTTTTATACTTATATACTACCTGTAAAAGAAAAACATCTATCTACTATCCGATTGTTCTGTGGAAGCAAGTGTTATATTAGTTCAATTTTTATAAAATTAAAACCGTATTTCTGAAACCATAAAAAACAATAGTTCCTTTGGCAGATATATGATAAAGTCGAATAATCTGTTCCGTTCCGACTTATATATCAATAGAAAGAAGACTTACTGCAAAGTTTTATTTAGATAGCTCTACATTTGGCAGACTAGCTTGGGTATAAACGGACACGGCTGGTGATGCTGATTAAGAATATTCTTTACAGAGTCGGAAATTGTATACAATCTTAATTATTGTTATCTCTTTGACATATTATTATTTACATTGAAATAATAGATACTCAGATATGCGGATGACATCTTGGCTCGGTAGCGATGCACATCTCGCCTTGTGTAGTGATCTGTAGTGAATTTGAGAGACATCATGCTTGAAAACCGTGTAATGCGTTGGCCTAAGAACGCCTTCCTGTGGGACTCCTGCTGGATTAGGACTTGCGCTGGAGGACACGCCATCCTGGAACACGTGGAAGAATGTATCCTGCAGAAAGCTGCACACTATTTCAAAGAGAGACTCCGGATGCCAGCGCCTGTTAAATATCCATGAAGACGGCCACCGCCGTCAATAATGATCACGGTGTAGCTGTTTGGGGTTCCATGTCCTTTTCTCTGCCTCGTGGATCGTCTTTTCGCTTTTATGGATCATGACCACATTTGCTGCTTTCCATATCCGCATTAAATATCTCAATCTCAGAACGGCATCCGGTGTATGACGGTATCTGGATAAGGATTAAGATTTAAGATTTGTATGCCTATTAATCTTACCTTTTGTTTCGCCTTGGGGTATTCAAAGCAGTGGCCAGGTCATTTGATGATGTTATGCTTATATGGGGTGTAAATCGCTCTTCCCGACTGTTCGACTTCTCTCCTTTCCAGTGATCCATCAACTGAATAAGCGCTAACAGTTCATCCTTCGAGTGGCCAATACCTGAATCTGAGTTCCCGCGAGGGCACTTACTTCTGTCAGCTGTCGCCGTTCAGTTGGAGAAGCACTTCAAAGGCTTCTGCTAGCCAAGGTATATGAGCGAACGTGGTAGTGTGTCGGCAGTTTTCCTTCTGTGACATTGTTACCGGGAAAGTCAGCGAGGAAAATGTTGAAGTCCGGAATGTTGATGATTGTTTAAATGAGTTGATTATCGCCAAAATTGTGTCTCTTTCGATTACAAATATCCCAATAAGCTTATCGATCAGATCTATTGTGACTGATTTACCACTATAAAAACATGTTATATTCTATTTCATGAAGGCTTTAATGGTCTAGAGCGCATAAAGTATATTTACTTCACCCATTATATATAACTTTATTTAAAAATGGTTAGTTTATATGAAAAATTTTTACCATAATTTTAAGGACAATTATTATTTAAAGCTTTTTTACGTTGAACTTACCCGCTGATGATCAAATTAAATATTAATTTTCTTTATTAAAATAAAAATGATAAAAAACTGTGTTGCCATTATAAATAACATTCTTTGGCCATTTAATCGATTATTATTATTTTTATTTCATGCTAGTTTATTGGCAACGGTAAACCTATTCTGTTGAGCCGAAATGTAATCATAGTCCTCCACAGTCTAATAACGTCTTAACGTATTTTCTCCAAAAAAAGCGCCATTCCGGAACTGTCCGGAATTGTCCACAGTTGTTTTTTAAAATATTGTGTCAATGCTTTATAGCCCGTAACATTTATATTTAACTCCTCCTTTTTCTCAGTGGTAGAATTTTTGGTTATCACTTACTATAAATAATGTAACTATAATCTCTCATTTGCAGCATTGATATTGACAGCATCGATCAACTCCTTGAGTTTTCGTCTATTTTTTATCTACTTGCACTTAAAAATCGATTTTTCTAATATCGAATAACTATCGTAGTCCAGTAGTAGTCCGCAGTCCGTAGGCAGTTATTTGGACATTTGCTTCCATTATATAGATTTACGATCTACCGGAAGTCATAGCGTATAAGTTCAGAAAGGTGAAAAAGACGGTTAGCTTTAGATGCAAATATCCTTCGCTCCAGTTTTAACAAATGAAAGTGAATGTTCCAGACCCAATGTAAAATAATCCATGCAATAAACGAAGCAACAAACAATAGCAAAGCTAACCAAATAATTAATTAAAAATTAAGAAATAAATAAATTACAAGACTTTTAAGAAGACATTACATTTATACTAGTTTATACACTCGTGTCGTTTTCCTTACACTCTTTTTATATACACCATGTGATTTCCTAAGTATACATTGAAAGCTTTCAATGTATATGATCTATATGAACTAATAACAAAATTGACTTGAATTTGAAATTTGAAATTGACCTCTAATTAAAAAAAATGCTCGACAGGAGCCCAATGAAAGGGGAACTGGTGCCATTGGAAGACTGGGTCAAAAACATTACATTGATTTAAAATCGAGTAATTTTATTTCAGTTTTCGGTTTTAATCCTTCATATATTATTAATATTTTAACAAAATTTGTAATAAAACGGAAATAACCTAAATAAATTAGAGAACATAAAATATTGAAAAAAACATGAACCTGTAGCAACGTTAAATCTTATTTTGCCTAAAAGCAAACCTTAAATTATTTTTATTCAGCTAAGCCAGAATTAAAGTGTCCTTGCCTTTGTGCAGCTAAGCTTTCACACCCATCAGCAGCAGCTGCAACGAATTTTCGCAGCTATGGTGTTTCCGGTTTTGGAAACCATTCCTCCTTGACTGTAGTTCTTGTTATTAAAACATATTTTTCCGGTCAGCGCTGCAGTAGAACTCGAACTTAGAGCCGCTTCCTTTGAAACAGATCAGTGCTAATCTCTACTTTTTTTGCGAAGTATAGATAATTTGACCTGCGTGTCATATGGGTCATAAGTGTGAGATCTGGAAGTGGGAGTGGAGTGGCCAGAGCCACCAGAAGTGGTCTCAGCTACTAGTCTCTGTCTCTCTCTCTTAAAAATATTCTGAACGGAGTATCAGCGGACTCTCTCTCGCTAATTCAGTTGCTACCGGAATCTCGTTGATCGCACACCACACTAACTTAATTTTTTTTTTAATAATAATAATAATATCCAAATATAATTAAAGCCGGGTTTAAAACTTTAATGAAAAGAGGACACTGCATAAGCAAAATTTTTATATAGCCACTGCCGATCGAATCTAACTAACAATCAGTAGGAAATTTCGGGATCTGCGATATATAGTTAAATCAACAGTTTGTTGAGGTTCAAAACCTACAGCAAAATTATTTTTAAGTTTACTTCCAGCTAACCTCGTCGAAGANCTAACCTCGTCGAAGATCGATCTTCGTGGTCGTAAAAACGTGGGCTTATAATTCTAAATATATATTAAATATAACCTTAATATAAATTATAGCATCTCCTAAAAATTTATCTAAATTTTTTTTTATAAATAAATTAAATAATAAGAAATAGTATGAAGTTTCTTCTTTAAGAGTTTTTAATGCATTGTTTATTAAAATATAATAATAAAATAAATAAAATTAACATATAATAATAATAAACATAAATAACCTAATCGTATACAAATCATATAATGAGAAAGAAAGAAAAGAAAACCTTGAATTATTTGAAGAATTTAAAACTTAGAATAAATAATATATACATTTTTATTACCTAAATATATTTTCACTTATTATAATGTCTAAAACACTTAAATTTTCTTATTACTAAACAAACCGCGCATTAAAATGAACTCAGCTGGTGTACCCGCGATCGTAGGGCAACACAAGGGGTTGGGGGAGGGCAAAATGCGACCACTATAACATCGCTTTCTCTACTTTTTCATAAGCTCTTCTATTTCTTTAATTTATTTTTGTCTTCCGGTTTTTACTTCCTTCACTCTTGTCGCTCACATTAGTGATGGAATCTGTACGAAAGACAACCAGACGCAAAGCCGACGAGCGAGAGCCGGATCATATAGCGTGCTACCAACTACCGATTCCAAAGGACCCTAACTCCATACCTTATATTAAGTCATAAGTACATAGCTTCAACCATTTGGAATAAAGGGATTTTTTATGGGAAATATATTTGCAGAAAACTAGTGTGTGTGTCGGGTTAGCACTGTTCTAAATAGTTTTCAGTCGTTAACTCCAATCGTACGAGTTTTGGCGCGTCTTTATAAAATGTATCAATTGAATTAAAGTAGAAAAAGTGAATAAGAAAATTAAATAAAAATGTATCTTTCAAAAACGAATAGAAAATGGAGCTCAGATCCCTGGACCACAACCAACTTTACATAATGATCGGCGATTGTCATACTTCGTATGTATGTTTCGTCCACATTTGACCATTAAATGGCGCCAAAACTGCTGGACAGAAAGAGAGTCCTCTAAAAACTAAGAAAAAAAAAATATCACAATTCACTTTGTTAAATTTCCAACTTTCTCAGAACTGAAATTAAATGTATTAATGTAATTAAAATGGAAAAAACTAAGCAAGCAAATGAAATAATAGTTGGATTCTGCGACATTTGAACACACGCCGATCCCGCAAAAGTTGCGTGAATCTGACACTCATTCCGCTAGGTCATACTTTATATTATGTAATAGGCGGCGATTGCCACAGTAAAAAGCTTTAATAGTTCGGAAATAAAAATGCACCTTTTTATTGGAATAGAGACGAAGAAGTATGTGTGAAAGGAATAGCAGAGCGCTCCAATGGGTGTTACAGGGTGTTGTCCCTAGCAACATTTGACTTATGTCGGTGTTGTGTTGTCAACATTTGTCAATAGCTATTGTTCACGCCAGGAGCGCCTCTCGCTCACGTTCGCTCTCTCGCTCTTCGTGCGCTCCCTCTCCTTACCTACATCTACCGCGGAAGTTCATCACTCCGCACTCCCGAAGCTTGTACCTTTATTAGTTTAAGTGAGTTCTAATTTACCACCTCAGATAGAGATTCAATAAAGTGGAGTAATTATAACGTGAACGTGATCGATGCCGACTATTTTCTTCCGTTCATATTTTTGCTACGTGGGATTCCAACACCTTGGATAATCTCATTTTCCAGCCCGCCATAGACGACCAGTGACTTATAATCCGCCCCCTCCAATTCAGCTATGAGCATAATTAGGCAATGCCTTGGGTACCGAACATCTCAAAGTCGAAATCTTTGAATGTAGCCTTCAATTATCAGTTTTTTCTGGCTTACGAAATCCAATGCCATGTCTCCTGAGAAGATCGAGTCCAGAGGAACCCAAGTTTTTTCTGAAGGGGCGGCGTAACAACTCGATAGAGAGAGAGAGCGAGAGAGAGAGAAAACAAAGGCAATTCCTTTCGTCTATCTGATATAACGACTGGAGGGGATTCGTACAAAGAATTTCTGTGGGAGAACAGCAGTCCAATATTCGCTGCAATCCAGGGAAGCTGTCCATCCATTCAGCGACTACACACCAAATAGTGGAGAAATACCCAAATCACTTTTAGAACCTATGACAGAATATAAGAAGAATAATTTTACTCTTAAAATATATCCATTTAAAGTATCAACCGTGGGGCTAGTTTTAAGAGCTAAGTTTCATCAGCCAACGGTAGACCTTAGAAATTCTGAAAGGTAGCAGCAGCATGATCATGGATGATTCTGATGGAACTGTTGGAAGCAATGTTTCAGATTTATCCCCATCGCAACCAAATTCAATCAATCAAATTCAATCAAAGAGCCTTGCTCCCCGCCACAAAGTCTTATATAAGCCTGGCAAAACAAACCACACACAGTGAAGCTCAGGTTAGCGCTTAAATATCTTAGAGTTTTATATTTGATGGTACCAGGAATATTTAAAAGATATGAACGAATACATTTGTGAGCAAACATTTATAGAATTGCACTACTCCTGCACTGCAGCCAAATGATACTGGCATTAAAACCGCACAGCTGACTTCTGGAACGACTTCAAATGTAAAATGACAGATGTGAAAGTCTTCAATTTAAGTTAATATTAACATACAAATATTAAACTTTGTCGGAATATTTCAAGAAAATCTAAACTCCCAAATGAGGGTTTAAGAAAGGGGAAAATTCTAGTTACACACGCTTCAACAGGCAGCCAACTGCGGAAGCAGCAGCGTTGCACAAATTGATCGCCGTTAGCGATCGTGTAATCCTATTCGAAGCCAAGATCAACACACCTCGTCACGACTCCTTCTCATTGTACACCTTTCAACACCTCGCGATCAAGTACAATGGGACATGGTAAAAAAAAAGATAAGAATCAGATTATAGGGTATTTTTAAAAAATATTTAAGTTTTTTTTTTTTTATTTCTTAATAATTATACATTTGCTTATTTTATTTATACATTTACAAAATTTGGAATGAATTGGAAAACTATATTATTAAAAACAAGTTATAATGCTACAGTCGAGTACGCTCGACAGCCCAAATGGTCAACTATAAAAAAAAAATTCTAAAATCTCCTAAAAAGTAAAAAAACATCCAAGGTTTCGTTTTAGATCGACTAACCACCTGCTGTGAGTTTGTGTGCGAATCAAGCGGGATGGAGATAGGAGGGCGTAAATGTGTAATAACTTCAATTGTGATTGCTTTTCATGGACGGACAGATGGACATGGTTAATTGACCCAATTGGTAATACTGATCAACAATATATTCATTGTATGGGGTTGGAGATGCCTCCTTCTCGGCTGGCATTAAGTTGTAATAAGGTTGTACCCTATGGGTTCCGGGTATAAAAATTAACCAATTAGCTTCCACAGTAAATAAATTCCTAACGGTGGCAACAAATTCGCAAGTAAGGCTACTACTACTAGTGGCTGATACTAGATGGCTGATATGAATCAGTGCTGGCCAGAAACAGAATGTCGATTATTTAACTGCAAAACCTAATGCTCACAGTAACGTTACCTACAGCCTAAACACTCTTAGTCCAACAAAGTTTCTGTGTATACTGAACATTAACATATTGTCAACATTTACATCTGCCTTCCGCACTATTTTGAGGAAAGGAAGCTAAGTCCATATTAATTTCACACACAATGCTTTGGGTAAAGGGTATCTCTTGGTCGGTCACACTACTTTCACACTCACTTTCCTACTTTTTTGTTTATTAATTAATCCACTCGCGTCTTGATTCCTTGCAACGAATATTAGTTCAGATTTTATATTGGTAGTCATATTGTAAAATTCTTCAACAATGCACACATACTCCGAAAGGTTCGCCAAACCTGAATTCAAATATCCAGTATGGGTAAATATCTGGCTTGCGATTTGTCAGCGATGGAGGACAAATTCGAACCTGTGGGATGGAATTCTGATTGTATTTTGCGTACGAAAAGGACAGACTAATAATAATAATATTAAAAGAGATTCTAGATTTATATGGTTATTTTAAGTTATTGGTGTGGACTACCCTCCCCTCATTGAGGACCGTGGTCTCGTGGTCCGCTTCCACCCACACAAAGGTGAGTTTACTTCTCACCGACCTTGAATAAATAATTTTGACTAGACGCATTCTCTTTGGTTCTGACTTCGTTTTGGGCACCTTGTATAGCACGGCGATCTCGCTGACGGCTATGCTGTCTTTCACTGCCCAAGAGAGAGAGGCAGAGCAAAGAGATCACGAAGACGGCCAGCATCTGACGCACGTGCCAGGAAAGGCGAGCTTAATGGCGACTGCACTTCCAAGAAAAGGGCGGGAGAGAGTCCGGCTCGTCTGCGAAGAGCTTTGCTGGAAAAGAGGGATGATCGAGCGGAGACTGCACTTAGCAGCCAAGGGAAAGAAGCAGCCGCGGCGAGGGGATAAAAATTATGAGCCGGAGGCACTCGTCGTCAAGCATTAGAACAGGGCTGAAGGCTCGCCGTTGAGTATCAGAACTAAGCAACACTCATCTTTATGCAGCGGACCGGAGGAGAAGTGTTTTTGGATAACCGGCCGGGAAAATAGAATACAGAATGTTAAGTGCGAAAGTTTAAGCGGAAGAGTTGAAAGTTTGAGAAGTAAGATTAGCGGGTAAGCGTAGATCAGGACAACTTAACTGGTGCAGCCTGAATAAAGAAAGCTGGAAAAAGTGTGAAACAAATATAATTGGAAAAGAATAAGATTGAAGGGTGACAGTAATTATAAATAATTTTAATTAATTTTAATTTAATTAATATTAAAATGCTCGTGCTATGTTTTAACTAAGTGCAGCTTAACGGTGTGTTATGTGTGTTAAGTGTTTTAACTAACTGCAACTTAACGGGGAGTCTGGGTTTCGCCGAGTCACCATTTAACCGTAGATTAACCCTAAAGTTCTGGATCTTCCCATATGTTATGGGAAATTTAACGGTAGTAGTTCTAATACCTTGGGTGATCGTGTTTGATTGGAGAGAAGTGGAGATCTCAAAGTCGACCCCTATTTGGTGGCTGACGACAGTCAGCATAGGGCGCAACGGGTAAGCAAGAGCGGTATCATAATTCGATACGATATTCAGAGTATGGTGAGTTTTAAGGGCCATAATTGATCGTGGGATCCTGTTTCCGAACCTTTATGTCTGCCTGTCGTTCTGGACAGGGTAGGGACAAGATTCGGGGGACTATTGGTGATTCTTCCGGCAGCTCTGAACTAGAGGTTCTGGGTTTTCACCGAACCGCTAGGACAGTTAGACTCAGGGAAAATCACACTTCCTCCGTCACAATCAGGTCGAGTCTAGAGGCTGAGCCACCCCCTGGTACTCCTTTACATGGTAGTACGTAGCAAAACTACCACTACAGCCCTAGTCAACTTTAAGGTACCTAGCAAAGTTGTAGCTTTCGTTGGGGAGAGAAGGGAGGGTATAATATAAGATAGATTAAAATTTATATTCTCTTAACCAAAATTAAAAAATTTCGTGTATATCGGATCCCAAATGGTAAGCAACGTAGCATTGCCATACAATAGGTTCGAAACTTAAATTTACAAAATGCTTGAGATAAACGAGCAAGATGTGCAACTTATTAGTATTAACACAAACTATAAGGCTGAAGAATGAATATCCAATCCAAATTTCAAGATTTTATGTATAGTAGTTGAAAAATTAACCTATAGGTAAACAATTTGTTTTTACTTGCAAAAACTCACTTGAACAACTTTTAATTAAAGACTGAACTGTTAAGTTTTAATTTTTCTTTCTTCTTCTTATTTTTTCTGTGCAAAATAAAATTTTTCTAAGTGATCTATTCTGAATATAATGTTAACAATAGATAAAAATGTTTAAATACCCCATAGTGCATTGTGGTTAATTATCGCAATAAATATCCCTGGCCCAAGGGAAAAAATTTCAAAGCTGACTAAGGCCGGTTTTAAACCATTAATGGTTCTTGAGGGAACGGCAGTGAATCTTGACATATTGTCTATTCATGTGGGATTTTGTTTTATTAAATTAAAAGGTTAGGTATAGTTTTTATTCATTATATCCATTATAGAATATAATTTATTTGAAATAAGAAAAAACACAAAACTCGATCGTCGTATTGGCTCGTCGTCCTGCAACCGTCTTCGATGCTAGCCCAAACTCAACTCTCTTCTCGTCTTCGTTTGCCCTCTCTGGCTTGCTCGCGTCTCCTTCGTGCTCTCTGATCGTCTTCGTCCCGATCCTCGTGGTTGCTCTCATCCTCGTCTTCTTTATGGATTTGAACTCGTCGTCTCTCTTCGTCGATTGGTTGCTGGCTCGTCTTTAGCTCGCACGTCTTTATTCGTCGTTGTTGTTCTCATCCCAGTCTTCTTTATGGATTTGAACTCGTCGTCTCTCTTCGTCGTTTGGTTGCTTGCTCGTCTTTAGCTCTCACGTCTTTATCCGTCGTTTTGTTTTTATTCGCCGTTCATACTCGTTTGCTTGTTGTCTAGGAAACGCTTTGGTATGCTTACAAATTGCGGCAAACACACGCCACATTCATGTGAGGAAGAACTTTTTATCAATGGAGAAGATGTCAATGTGTAGCATTTCTCATATATGAGAGGATGCAATAATAATAATATAATGTTATTATAATAATATTGAATATTATAATTAATATTGAACTACATTCTTTATTTTTCGGTCACGCCTTTTATAGCTGATGCACTTATGTACTAGTTACAGATTTCTTATGTATATTCCCCGCTGGGGTTCATCTATGTAGGAGCATCCTTGACATTTACAGGGCCACGTATGTTTTTCGGGCATCTTATATATATATCAGTGTTTGTTTACTTCCCACTCCATTTAATTTTGATTTATTGTATTCATTGGTAACCCTAATTCTATTTTAATTCGATTTTCATAATTTATACGTTAAGTTCTCACATAATAGGCGAGTCTTATTACATGTACTTTGACGAAGGCTTGAGTGGCACTTTTTGTGCGTTGGTCGGATATGATTTTAAATAGTTCTTCAATAACATATGTTGACAAAGTCGCTCGTCGTACTTAAAATATAGTACTCATTGGTTGCATGTATTTTCAAGTGGTTCTTAGAGTGCGGACAACAACATTTATCTCTTACATCGATTCAACTTGTCACAAATATTGTTATTATAATTAATAAGAAGCGCAGATGCCCTCTAACATTGCGGTTATTAATATCCCCTAATTTAACATTTTATATTTTCTGTTCTTCAAGTAGACTTTTATTGGAGCCACAGGCTTCTTAATATCGATTTCTGAAGCAATCTCCACACATCTGCTGCGTAGTCTAAGTAATCCTTGTATTCGGACTTTTGTTACCTAGCTGTGGTGAATTCCAGATGCCCGTTCTAACACTGGATCATTGACGACATGTTGAACAAGCATCTTGCTTTAGTCCAGATCCAGTTCCCCCGGATGGTTGGGCCAGAGATGCGACTGGAACGATTTTGACGCAGCTTTAACAATTCCTCCAAAATGAGTTTAGCAATTTTTTTGTTTTGATTCTCTATTTCAATATCCAATTTTTCTCCAAGTGGACTGCCGATTGACTGCGTTTACCAGTTTGTAACACTTCTGATAGAATCAATTTTCCACCTTCATTTTGGACTCCAATCTGCGTCCAAGCAAATAAAGTGTGTTTTGTCTTGCTTAGTGGTATTCGCGTAGGCGCTTTTCCTGTCTTTGCAATTGATTCAATCTCGATGACTGGATAGACGCCAGGGTTTCGCCTTTAAATACAATTTTTGTTTTTATTTTATTAATAATTATTTACTTCAAAATATTTTACTTTTACAATTGTTTCTGAATTCTTTTCCCTTTCCTTTCTATAAGGTGCATTTTAAATTTTTTGTCTCAGATAAACCTGTCTTTTATAACTAATACACTCGTTGAGCGTTGTCCACCCCAACACACTCTGTCTACGTTTTACCGGCAAGCTCAGGGAAATGGGCGTGGGTTTATGTGTTAGGAGTGTTACAGAACTAATAAAAGTGTTGACTGAAACGACGATAACAAATAATTCCCTAATTACCAAACGCTTAAAATTGGACAAAAAGTGTACCTATCGAGCGGAGGACTAGATGTTATTTTCCTCGGTTTTTACCCACTCTACCTGTGAAGTCTATTCAGACTCCACCCATTACAACCGCTGCTCTACACCCCAAAATGCCCTCAAGAACTCAGTTTACTTCATTTTTAACTCTATTTAATTAGCGATAGCGATAAAGACAAATTTCAGAAACATTTTTCCTAATCCTAAAATCCTTAAAATTACAAATTACGATGTTTATTTTAGAAAACCCTCTTTCTCTTTTTTTTTTTTATACATATAACTAATATTAAGAAAATTAGAAAAAGATTGACAAATAATATTGATTTATTTCTTAAATTTTTCGATTTAGATCTGCATTTACTTTTTTTAATTTAATATTTTAACGATTCTCCAATATTTTGTTTCTTTGACTTTTTTTTATAGCAAATAAACAGGGCTTTTAATTTACATTGAAACTTAATGAATTTAACTTATTTTAGCAAAAGATTGAGGACGTTCTGCAAATACATATTTTTTTTTTTTTCGTTTTATTATTTATTATCGGCTATGCCGTACTTACGATAAGTCCCTCGAGCAATCCCTCAGCAAGCCTAATTACTGATGCCGTATTACTTAATGGGGAAGGCAGTGAAACGGAGGGGACGGATTATGAGCCACTGGTCGTCTGTGGCAGGCTGGGAAATTTGAGACTCCGAAGTGCTGGAATCCCACGTAGAAAAATATGTTGCAGAAAAGAGAAATTAGAACTGACTTACACTACTTAACTAACAAAGATTTGGGAGCGCGGAGTGGTGAGCTTCCGCGGTAGGTGTAGGTGGGAAGAAGGAGAGCACGAAGAGCGAGAGAGCGAACGTGAGCGAACATGAGCGAGATCCCCACACTATGGTCCCTTCTGGCGTGAATAGGAAGAAATATATATTTACCAGAGCATTCCGAAATTAAAGCTAAATTGAAATCGTAGGGAATATATATATATGTATGGCATCTTGAACAAATACACAAAAAAATCAAAGCTAAACTACAAATACAAATACTACAAATCACTAGCGGCAAAATCAGAGCCCATCAATCTGTGCTGTGCGGTCAAAGAATTCCACGTGTGCTATCTTCAATTGCTTATGTGATGCAACGGCGGGACACAAACACTATTTTCGTGAAACTTTATTAGCTAAAGGCGATCGAGGACGATCGATTAGATACTTGCAGAAAGTTCAACTTGACTCGGGCACGGCTTCCAGAAAAGAGACCGGAAAGACTCTGATTGAGTTTGACCATAGATTGCCAAAATTCACTTTGAGAGGAATTTATCTGGTATTTTGACAAGATTGCATAATCGATATTTAAATTGGCCAGAATCGGATCTTCACTAATTTGGTTCTTGCAAAATATGAGCCGAGAACAATACTTCTTACAGCTGTTAACTTGGGCAAAAATGTTGACTCCCGCATTTTAATAAACAATTTGCTTGATCAATTTTCAGGGACCTTCCACGCCGATGTTTGTCGCGGTCTGATAATTGATCCTTTCAAAATTCGTGGACGTCTCACGTCGTTATATCTTTTCAAGGATTCAATTCGTGAATCTCCCACGTCGATATATATTTTTAGTGTTTCGAAATCGTGGACCTTCCACACCTTTATATCTTTTCAATACTTCCAATCGTCGACCTCCCACGCCAGTATAATTTTTCAAATATATATATTTCCAAGGGTTCAAATCGTAGACCTCCCACGCCGTTATATATTTTTAAAGTATTAATCGTTAATAATAATACGTTAATACTGTCGCTATTTTAGGGCCGTGGTCCTTGATCCTTGCAGTTCACGTGGATTTCCCACGTCGATAAAGACTTAAGTTTATATTTCACAATTTCCAAATCGTGGACTTCGCCAATTAAGATTCAATTCTTCAATTCTGTTTGTATCTGAGCTCGTGGATTGTAGCTCCTCTCTAGTCAGAATTCTCCGCTCCTGTTCGCTCTCGTTGTCCTCCCACGACGTCTTAGCAATTCATTTCAAGCGTCCGTTGTCGCCTCCTCAATAAGGTGCGGTCACTTTGCTTCTTAATACTACTTTCCGTCATGTTTCTCTCACATCGACCACCAGTCCTGTCGTTCGCAGCTGTCTTAGGAACCTATTGCATGTATTTCATTTCCTTAATATTGCCGTAGTGCACGTAGTGCACGGTTGCAGACTTTCTACCGTAGATACTGACTAAGGTATACCGAACGGTTTGGCAGTCTCCATGAGCATAGAAATTAATCCGGCTCGAAGGACAATATTTACTGGTAACTTTACCGCTCACCGTCGAGTCCTTAGTCAAAACACATCAGTATTTCGTTAGGAACTAAATTTTTTGCGAAACATTTTTAAACAAACTTAATCTGAGGGTAAAAGATTAAAATGTTGTCACCAAATTTGGCAGCTCTAGCTCTTATAGTTTCTAAAATATGTTGATTCACTCGGACGGACAGACAGACAGATGGACAGGCGGATATGGCTAAGTCGTCTTGGCTGGTGATAGTGATCAAGAATATATACACTTTTTATTGTGGTCGGCATTGTTCTGCATGTTACAAACATTATTAGTTGTCACTAAGTTATAATACTCTTGTACCATATGGGTAACGGGTATAAAATGCACGAAGTAAAATGCGGGAATATGCACCTCAATTTGGAAATTTTTTAAACCTACATAGCGAATCAAGATTAACTTTTAAAACTTAGCTCTACGATAGATCTGAACTAATCTTTTAGAAATACTAAGCATTAAGTTTACTACCATTTTAGAACGTATTATTATCAAAGGTAAAACGCTTATTAAATTTAATAATTGCGTACTATTCCTTTTAAAGATACCTAAAATTTGATTTGCAATGTAGTAAATAAAACTAGAATGCAAATTTTAGTGTTGAGGTAAATATAAGGGGGAACACGGTTGCCAGTAGCTGATGCAACACCTGTTGTGTTTAAGGATTTATAACTAAGAAAATATTCAGAGAGTGACCTAAGGCAAAAGTATTTTCAGTTAATCGATTAATTAACCGGAGCTAAATCTTAGAAGTTCCATTACTGATTACTGGTATTATTGGAGACAGGTCTTTATGAGATTCGATGATTCGAATGATGAATGTCATACCCATGTGCCTTGTAGTTTTATCGAGAGCAGAAATGTGTTTCGCTGACCATCATAATAACAATATTAACTTCAGTGCATTGCTGGTAAGTCTATTAGCGTTTCACACGCCAATTCCCATTTGAATCATGTTTTTACTGGATGTAATAGGAAGTCATGTCGGTGGTGATCCTTTGGTTTGCACTTTCTAGTGGAGTAAACTGTTATTTCTGCTGATGCTGGACGATGATGACTGGAATTTTCGATCCGTTAAGTCGAATGTTAACGGTTGCAACACCCGATGATAAAATTCTTTGAAATAATCACACTATTTTTTTTAAGTTAGTGTCTCAATGCATCCATCAGAAACTGTCCAACTAAATACCGCTTCTAGAAGCGAACCTGGTACGAGCACTATCTCTATGGCCGTTCGACTATTTTTAGCAAGGGATAATTTTAAAATGAGACTCACCGTGTTGATATTTTCTGTGCTTCTACACTAAGAATCGTGATCGTTCATATCGCTGCTAATAACCAATTCAGTCAGGATCCTCTCGTTTTCTCTGTTAAGATCACTGAAAGTTCGACTGCACGACTGAAAGTTCGAAATGAGAAATCCCCTTTCACACATGCATGCATGTGTGTGTGCGGCACCGAAAAATACAAAATTTACGTCACGCACAAACACTATGACGAAATAATACTATCGTACCTTATACTTAAGTGTCCGAAAAAGCAACGCACCTACACTCGATCGATCGCAGTCAACAAATGAAAAGTTTTGAAGCGGGATTAGACAATAAAATGCGATCTGCTATCCCTTTCCTACAGACTTATTTTCTGCCACTCCATCCCAATAAAAATGCGTATTTTAATTGCCAAAAATGTTGAAGATATTTATTTTTTGCAGGGGTCTAAGTGCCCGTTGCGCTTCGTTTTGCCGAACTAGATCTGTGACCAATCCCGGTGAAGTCCAAAAAATGATCCACTAATTATATTTTAATACATTTGATACATTTATAAAATTTTATACGTTTTATAAAGACGCAAAGAATCTCGTTCGATCGAATGAAAATGTTTGGAGCGAATTACCATAGTGCTATCCCTTTCACATACACTTCCTCCTCCGTATTGTAATAAAAAAGCGCATTTTTATAGCCAAAAATGTTCAACCTATATACTGTGGCAAATGCGGCCATTATGTAAGATAGCTTATGGCCAAGAGGTCTAAGTGCCAGGTTCGCGTTCTTTTTCTACACGATCCGAGTGTGTTCAAATCACGACAAAACCGATTATCGGATTTTAATCAAATTTTCCGAAACGTCGCAAGTCTATTTATTCTTCTAAACTTTTTACTTTAGAGCGAAAATCACAAGTATAGCTTTGTTAACGTTTTTTATGATTTTCGAGGGCTGAATTGGGCATGGTCAAATTCTAAAACAAACTTGGTCTGCGTGGAACAGATTAGAATGTGGTTACCAATGTTGGTAGTCTCTTAGATCTGTTTTTTCACTCGGACAGACAGACGACAGTCACTAAGGTATAATACCCTTGTTCCCTATGGGAACCGGGTATAAAAACTTACCAGCTCCCTCAAACCTCACGTCGAAATGATTGACTTTCGTGTATGTGATCCGTTTTGCGTAAGATACACCTTTATTACATAATCCTACAGTCTCCCATTGTGGGAACTTCCTATTTACTAGAATAACATTTACGCTATCCAGTCGGTTTGCAAAAGACTTTCAATATAGCCCATTATTAATTTTTTCCTGGTTTTAACATTAAATATTCGACATTTTGCTGACTCAAGTCAATCGTGTACGAAATTTCATAGAGCGCTTTGCCTCTGATACGGCAAGAGCCAGTTTGGATAACGCCCCTAATGCAACCCGCAGATAATACATCTTTTTGATGTGACTATCAATATTAAAGCTGCTATGGATATTAAGTCTGATCAACCAGCTAAAAAAGCTCATTGCTTTCTCAGATCTCCATTTTTGGTTATACTGCACTACGGTTAGTATACTAAGGTGGCCCTTACGATATCAAGCATGTGTAAGGGATAGAAGTTAAATAGGCGAGAGAGAATTAACTATAGATTAAAGAATGCGAGGAAACTATGCTACACCAAATAGACTAATATCGCGCTGCTCAATTGCTTGCTTGCATGTGTACTAATGGGTTAGGCTTAATATTTTATGAAGGGTATCTACAGTTGATGTTACTTTAACCAAATCGTTATAATTTGCACATAGTACTCTAAAAGGTTCATTAATTTCATAAGACGTTCTACAATGTTTCAGAATTAAGGGTAAATAAGATCTGCATCTACCACGGATTAGGTTATATCTATAGTCGATGCCTTTCTTGTCTAACGTCGTCAGCAGACATAAATTCTCTAGAACAATTCAGAACATTGGGCAAGTCGTTAATGAATAATGTAAAAAATATGGGATCCAGATTGGGATTGCTGACAACTTAGAGATTTATTCATATTAGATATATATAAATATATATAATAAGATATTAGTTCCATGAAATAAAGAAAAAAAATTTAATTTGGTCTTTCAATCCGTTTCAAACCTCTCTATTCAGATTGTAGTTTAGGACTGACTGTATGCCACAGTTTTTTTTTTTTTTAATGAAGCCTTCTCTTCTTCTCTTATTTGTAAGTATAAGTGTACTGGATGGTGTGATCGCGCGACGAACTCAACTACATGGGAGTTTGTTTACATATCGGATCCCAATGAATTTCGTAAAATTTTTTCTTCTTGATTTGGATTTGTGTCTCTTTTTATTGAATGCGCGAGAGACTAGATGCTAGATCAGGAAATTGATCTGGTGACCAAAAATTTACAATTGAGATTTGCTAATGGATACGTTACTCCCACATCACTTAAAAAAATCATATAATTATTAATTGGTTAGTTCGTTAATTTGTATACTATTCTGATCTATTGATTTTATTTTTTCCTCTAATTAAATTTAATCATCGCTATCTAATGTTCCAAATCGATATTTTTAAGCTGTACCAACAATGTTTACTAATTCTCTTTTATTTCGTTGACTATTTTAATCCAGTTTATTTCTCTTTGCAATATTTGAATTAAATATTCGACTTATTTAAACTTACTTACTCATTTATTTAAATTCTTTGTAGCCAAAAGCCTGTGAAAGTAAATTGTTATAAGTTCCCTCTGTTTTGGTTAAATTAATGGTAAGGCAATGGTATTCAAAATTATCTGGTATGTTTGTTATGCCTGTCTTAAATAATAAGTATCCGTTTGGTGCTTTAATTGGGTTTATTTCTATGAATTGGGATTTAAAAATTGATGACATTAAAATTAGTATTGAAAACAGGAAAATTAAGGTCATGGTGCCGGATCTCGATTTTGGTCCTCCTGCAAATATTTACTTTTATTAATTTTTTTTTGTTTTTGAAAATTTGTCCTGTAATGTCTAATTTTTCGACCTCTGTTAATTTCTTCAAAATGCTCCTCATCAAGTTTTTCTATGTTACCTGTCTTTTTATATGGATTAGATTCAATGACTTTGGCGCCTTTCTATATTTTGTGTTTACCTCAAAATTATTTCGATTTTTATTAAGATATCCTATTATTTCTTTAATTATTTGGTTATTATATTTCAGGGTACCTGCATAAATAAAAATGTCGACTGGGGTTCTGCCAGTTGAGTTATGTTTTAATTAGTGAGTGTATGTATACAATATTATTTACATTTTAATAAATTTATTATCCTCATCCTCGGAAGTATCGATTCGGCGAATTTTGTCGTTAATCGTTTTAAGCAATCTTTATACATCTGCCGCTCCATTTTTACTTGTTATTTGAATTTTCGACTTCTAATCTTTTTAAAGGCTATACTCATAAAGGCAATATCCCCATCTATTTTTAGAGTGTTGGGTTTACCCATTGAGTTAAATATTCGAATTAGTCCTCCTTTGACTTCCATCCAGACCTTAACGTTTAATTCAATTGCGCTTGCAAATTTAGAATACAGATCAATAAATGTTAGATAATTTTCGTTTATAATTAAATAAATATCTGCTACGTATGTTTCCCTGCAAAATTCGGCTTCTGGGGTTATCTTTAATGTAAGTTGTGTATTTCTATGTTCAATTTTGGCTTGGTTACAAATTTCACAATCGTTTATTAAGTTTTGAATTAAATTTTGAAAATCAGGATAATAGTAAGTTTCTTTGAATAGCCTAACCATATTTTCGATACCTGGATGTAAAAGTTTTCTGTGATTTCTTCGAATTATTTCCTTTAATTCGGCATAAGTCTTTTTGTGATGGGGTTCATAACCTCTTTAAGAGCATGTTGAATAATTTTAAAATCTGAATCGTGTTCCATGTATAAAGCGCTTGTTTCAGAAAATAATTTTATTAATATATTTTTTGCTTTTTCTAGGTTAAGCCCAAATGATTTTTCAGTAAATTTGCATTATCACTGTGCATAGCACTGTGTGCTGAAATAAATATATTTTATTTCAAAGACATATTCACTTAATAAATTCTTTCATCTCTGTCGTTTCATACTAGATTCTTTATTGTTGCTTAACCAGACTATAAGCCATTAGTCTGGTTAACCAACAATAAATAACCTGGTATGAAACTACAGAGATGAAAGATCACTTAATATTTAGAATTCTCTTCCGAATAAATATGGTCTTAGTGTTTTGGTTGTATAAATAATTCTTTTTTGATTGTGCTGTAATTTTCTTCGTGTGAATTAAAAATCCTACTAATATAATTAATGAGTTATCTTGAAAGAGTACTGCTCCTAATGCAAAATTACAAGCGTCGGTGGTTAATTTAAATTTTTTGTTAAAATTTGGGCAAATCAAAATGGGATAATTTATGATTAACTGTTACGGTTTATTTATTGCTGCAATATATTTCTCATCTGTTAAAAATTAGTTCAATGTCTTTTTTTAAACATTTGGTGTTTAATGCCTGCGAAATTAGGAATGAATTTTCTATAATATCCGCAAAGTCCAAGAAATGATTTAATATCGTTTTGGGTTTTTGTAATTTTCGTTTTACACCATATGGACCTAGTGTAACGAACAGCTTTTCTCGGTAAGCAAAAGCTCGCTATGCAATCGTGCGGCTAGCTCAGAGATGTTGTGTGTTCGTCCCACCAAATTTATATGTGCTGTAAATGCCCGTGACCAATGATAAGCGTTGTATTCAAAATGTATTTCCTTAAATTGGCTCTCAATGTAAACAATTATCCTTGAGCATCCGCTGCGACGCCGCTCGTCCTGGTCCGGTTAGACGGCTGTTTTGCTGGCAAGAGTTAGCAGAGTGTTTCGCCGAGCAGGACGACTTCTCGTTGCCCTATCGCCACAGCCGCACTATCGGCCCGTTGTATCGCCTGACCAAAGCCTAGCCACCCGCACAACTCCTGCAGCTCGACCTGCTGGTTCCTCCGCTTGATCCTTACCGCAGGACCTCCTTAATCCTCGATCCTTCATCCTTGATCCGTGATCCTCTATCCTTGATCCTTGATTCTCAAGACCATGTACTTGACTTTGACTCCTCGATGTTCGACTTCGCTGACGCACTCACTTTGACTCATGCACAAGTAATAATGATCCCTTTCCTTTGCGGTTGAGAATACGCACCGTGTTGTTGGGATCCGACCAAATGCAGTGTACCATCCTCCGCATAGGGGAGTCATTTAATACCTTAAAGGCTATTAAACTCGGAATCCAGCACCGAGATTTGGTTTGCCGCAGAAAAGATATAATTTTCCCGCAAAGCCAGCATCCGATACTAGACTCCATTGCAGAAATGACATTCGTGCAGGATTTCACAACGCAGGCAATGTTACTAGACATTATAGGGACTTACCGCTGTTCCGATTACATTATGTATGGTGAGGGAGGAGAGGGAGAAGGAAAGAGTAGTTACTTACAGGAGAACGAGAGACAATTTAAACCGCCGATCTACCGAAGCGGCATAACGGATGAATCAGTAATAATCAGCAATCACATCACAAAACTAAATATGAAATTAATACAATTATTAACACACAAAATAGGCGCATGAGAAGAGAACCGGAACTAATCTTTACTTTCATTTAAGCCACTACTTCCATTTTAAATTCAAAAAAATTAGCGGACAGATGTGACATGTTTAACCATTCTTTTCTTGCTTTGGAAACTCGATTGAATTGTTATTCATGTCTATCTTCTTTGATGGATCTCACAAATACAATTCAATGGTTCCGAGGTAACCTCTGGGAACCGTTTATTTCCAGTGGCCTTGGTAATTTGATCATTCCATATCCACAATAGAGTTAAATATAATGCCGAGATTTTTCATTTATAACAAAAGTATTTATTTATTTATTTATTAATTACTTTTGGGACCGAGCTCGGGTTTAGGGATCCTTTGTAAATAATTAACCATTTCTCTTTAATTGGGATTTGTAGCCCGTTGCAATCTGTTCAGTTCCTTATATGATGGAATTTATTGTGGCTAACTGTAAGACATACACTAATTAGATATTAAGGACGACTTACTTATTATTCTACGTAATTTGACGGAACCCAAGCTGCCGCTGATTGGACAGCACCCAAGCTGCCGCTAAGAGGCAACCCCAGCAAAATGTTTTTGGGGCGCATAGGCATGTGTTTCTAACTAAGAGCCGCTCCCAGTGCAACACGGCTAATAAAGTACCATTTTTCGCATGGTCAGAGGACCTCTTTACCTCTTAGTCGCCTTAGTGCATCCCGAGGAGCACTCCAAATGTTGATCTCCTAAAGGGGGTTCCAGACCATCCATCCAGATCCATCTTTAGAAAACAAACATGCGATTAACTAGATAAATTAATGAAACATAAAACATGGAATCAAGGAAGCAACCAATTAATGCATGTAAAATAAATCAAATGGAGAACAATTTAAAGGAGGTCTAGTTAATAGTTTTGACTTAATTTAAGCATTTTTTTGTTGTTTATTTTTAATTTTGAAATATTTCTGAATTAATAGATGATTTCGGTGTTGGCTATATAATCGGATTAACAGTCTTTGAGTCAAATATTATTTTTAAAACCCCATGAAAACTCAAAATATTATAAAATTTGCTATATTCCAATTAGATTTAAGTTAAACTATTATCATACTTTCTTTTGTAAACTAAATATACCCTTACCTATTATAATGTCTATATCACTGAAGTAATTTTATTATTAAAAACTCGATTAAAACAAAGAATTTCTAAAATCTATATTTGATCTTGAGCTGATGTTCTCGCGATCGTAGGCTATAACAAGGGGTCACCGGAGAGATGCTCTAAGATAGAACCTTAGATGTTTAAGGTCATAGGTTGGGAGGGAGAGACGCCTCGCTTTCTTTACTTTCTCGCAATCTTTTTTCTATTTCTCTAACATCCTTCCTGGATTTATTTGTTTTTCTTCCTGTTTCGTAAAATATTCATGTCTTGTCGCTAGCACGCTCAATTCTAGTCTTAACGATTATAATGCGTAGTTAGTGATCGAATCTGTACGCGCAAGACCACTACCCCCAAAGCCGATGAGCTGAAGCCGAATCCTGTAGCATGCACCCGCAACAACAGATTCCTATGGATTAAAAACATTTCACCCAGTCATTAAACGCTACAATAACTGGCTTATAACTTGCCATCAGAGAAACTTCTTTAGTATAAGCGTTCTTATAGGAAGTTGTTAGAAATCTTCGTCCTGATTATTGTTAAAGTATAACTTCTAAGTTTCCTTCTCTCATAAAGATAAGACAGGCGTAAAGTGAAAATAAGTAAAAATTACCAATAATAAGTGAGAAACGGGGTACATGTCAACATTAAATTTATGGGTGTTTATTAGGTCATTATTTATTTATGGATTTAGAAATATATGGTAAAAATTAAAATTACGATAAGTGATAGGAAATTGAAACACACCAAGCATTTGTATTGCTACTATTCACGAATGCGCGCAAACTATAATCGCCTGTTCCCTAAAAGGGCCTGTACTCTTTTAACTGGGAACACTTTTACTTTAAGTTGCAACTGGAACCATAGAAACACCAAGCTCTCAGAATGATACGCAAGATCCAATCGATGGCCAAAAAGGGAGCACCAGCAAGAAAGTGTGGTTACACAAAATACCAATAGCCATGATCTATATCGACTGCAGTAGAACGGAGGACAACTTACAGCATAAAAAATAGAAGAAAATCAGGTCCGACCAAGTTCCTTGCCGCCTTTCAAACTGTGTCACGACCACTAAGGGGCAATTAAACTGAAACCGTTAGCTGCCATATAGTTGCTCCAAAACTGTTGCTGCTCTATATGAAAACATTTCGAGATTAATTTCTTTTATAAAAAATATTTGGATTATTATCAAGTATTATTATCAAGTGTCTTTGATATAGAGAAAGCACCCACATTAGAAGAGAAAATATGAAGTCATGCTTGATAAAAAACACATAGCTGGTCATATAAAACGACTTTCGACAAATCACTTACAATAAATACATCTAACAAAGATATGAACTTGCTCGTCATAATTTACCAATTTAAGTGCAATGGAGTTGATATCATAATGTATCCTCAGTAATATAATATTTTGATCCTTAATGGATATACCTGCAATAGACTTAATAAGGTCATCTAGTATGGGGTCTATAATTGTATCAGATGAGAGCTTCGAACTTACATTTTCGATCTCTAATTTTAATAAATGTAGATTATACTCTACTATTATTTTACTTAGGACCTTACTCTTTATTGTACTATTGTATACATATGTAATAATTACAGTTTCCCTTTGTATAATCCCATCTAGGCGTTATCTTGTACTTTACAGGGGGCGAAAGTGTGTATTTTGGGCATACTTGAATCGTATATCTAGGGGGCTTTATTGCCTTTATTTCCTTTGATTTATTGTACTTATTGATAGCTCAAATTCTATATTAATCTGCTTGCTCACGCCAGGAGGGCCGATAGTGTGGGGAGCCAGCGCTCGTAAGCTCTCGCTCTCGCTCGCTCTCGCTCTTCGTTCTCTCCCTCTTCCCACCTACACCGACCGCGCTCCCTAAGCTTGTTAGTTTGTAGTGTATTTTTAGTTACGATTAAACAGCATTTAAGTGCAGTAATAAAGTGCAGTGAAGCAATATTCAAACTAAATAGACGCCGTGTATTTTTGTGTGCAACTTAATCTACGAGGGATTCCAGCATTTCGGAGTTCCAATTTCCAAGGCCAAAGACGACCATCGGCTTCCAATCCGCCCACTCCTGTATATGATCCGGCTCGAATGCTGTTTAATCGTAACTAAAAATACACTACAAACTAACAAGCTTAGGGAGCGCCGAGCGGAGAGCTTCCGCGGTCGGGGTAGGTGGGAAGAGGGAGAGAACGAAGAGCAAGAGCGAGCGTGAGCGAGAGCGAGAGCTAACGAGCGCTGGCTCCCCACACTATCGGCCCTCCTGGCGTGAACACTGCTTTTTATCATTATTACATTTGTTTCTTACATAAACTTATCTTGCCACAACTTTATAACTATATGTATATAGTAACGTATCCATCAGCAAATTTAATTGTAAACTTATGCCACCAAATAAATTCGCTGATATGACACTTCAGTCTCTCGCGCATTTTATAAACAAATCCAAGAAGCTTGGATCCTAAAAAAAACAATTCCCCGAAATGCAGTTGAGATCGCTGCACGATCACTAATACTTAAACATAAGAAAAGAAGCGAAGACTTCACTCAAACAAAATTTGTTTGAGTTAGTCAAAAACAACCATCTGAATAAAGAAGTTCTATACGGACAAGAAAGGTCAAAATAAAATTTGTTGTTCATTTACGGGACTCAACATATTAATGGCGCGGTCGGTAGGATCTAAAATAAATCCTTGCGACTAAAATAAAGACGATAGTTTACTGATCAATTGAAAGGATTTTTCTATACAACCAAAATATCCAGATGAGCGCGTGGAATTGCCCACAAGTAAGCAATTTAATCGTCTAGGCCGTGAGTGTTTATAAAAAAATCCGCAAAAGAACCTTGTGAGGGTCGTGTTTTTCGAAAAGCGATAGTTG
This sequence comes from Drosophila pectinifera, assembly GCA_008042775.1. Lineage (NCBI taxonomy): Eukaryota > Metazoa > Arthropoda > Insecta > Diptera > Drosophilidae > Drosophila > Drosophila pectinifera. Next base: position 30,835 of record VNKC01002734.1, read on the forward strand.
CTCAAAATCCTCCAACGCCCAAATGAGTATAGCACTATCGGCTGATCCCGATGGTATTGAGGCGTTATGGGATTTTTCACGACGCCAACATACGTCCACACTATATTGCTAATTGCGCACTTTTTCTTTTGGCGTCAAATTTGTCTCAAGTATCTCTCTGCATAAAAATAATTAAACAACTTATCAGAAGCGATACAAGTACATATAAGTGATATAAGATTATATACAAGTGACCCACTAGATTCCCCGCCATCTTATTCATTTGAATTAACCAGAAATTTCATAATTCCTCGGCAAACGGAAGTGCCTAAACAGTTTCGCTGACCTGTCTGCGGGGCAGAGACTCCTCTGCGGGGCAGAGACTCCCACCGCCAAGAAGGAAAAGAGAGATCGAGAAATTCCAATTCTGGGAATTTTAAAATTCTCGGAATTTCTCCCTTTGCAAGACAGGGACAGAACTGGTATTGAAGATCCGCGTGTCGCCCCAGACGCCATTGACGATATGATATTGCGCAGGACGCCACCAGGTTTATCTAACTGTGCACCACCGATCCCTAATGATCTCCGCGTGCTCCGTAGGAGCCAGCGACGCCGCTGATTCCAATTGGAATCGAATATAGTCGCGTGATCAAGGTGTCTGGCGCGAGAGACTGAAGGACAGGAGTGTGCCTGTGGCAGGGACCCCGCAGTATCGTAGTTATAGTTTTTTTTTGTATTTTTAACTAGTTTTACACATACACACATACACACTTATATAATTTTCCTAATTTAGTTTGGAATGGTGCAGCATAGAATGTAACATGCTCGCATTCTTAT
>VNKC01002735.1:0-42989 GCA_008042775.1 Drosophila pectinifera
AATCTAACAAAGAAAAGCTTTCCGATTTGAAATTAAGGCTGTTTTGGCCAAGTTATGGTTATTTTTATTTTTTTTAGGACCCAAAAATCCGCATTTGATGTCTTCTGAAGAGCATAATTTAGCCAAAAATGGAATGACAGTCAAATGCCATTCATATTCGGAATCACAGCTAAACTCTTAATTATTTAATAATAAAATATTGCCTTAAAAATGATTTGACCAAAAATTAGGATATAAAAATGCCGATTTAAGGACCCAAAAATCCGCATTTGATGTCTTCTGAAGACCATAATTTGGCCAAAAATGGAATGACAGCCAAATGCCGTATACTGTTCGATTCGCCGTTAAAATCTTAATTAGTTAGAATTAAAATAATTTAAATATGGAACAAAAAAATTTTGACCAATTTTTGAAAAAATGATAAGGGGTTACATCATTAAAATTGTCAAAAATTGGAAAAAAATTTATTTGTTTTAATTTCTAATGTCGATATGCAGATTAATTAAACAGATAGAAACTAATATAGAAAAGCTTTCCGAATTGAATTTAAGGCTGTTTTGGCTGAGTTATGAATATTTTTAGCCATGATTTCGCGATCCTGGCCCCTGAAAGCTGGAAAAACCTCCCTTCCCCTTCCCCTCTGAAGATCACTGCTTCCCTTTGTTTTCTGTTTTTTTCGCAGATCTTGCGCCCCATTCATCAGCGCATTTCCGCTTTTAATTATTGCCACGTCGCATTCGCCGCTGGAATGACATGCAACCAAATTGCCGGCAATAAATTTTGCGCACATTTCAGCACAGTGCACAGTCCATGGAAAGCTGCTGGAAAAAGGAGAAAAAATAACAGCATGGAAAGCCCAGGCACTGAGTACACTGAGGCGGAGAAGCATGTCCACAGCCTTGAATTCAATTAAATAATTTAAATGGAGTAACAAGGCTTCCTATCGTAATTTCTTTATTTTATTTTTGATATAGGTTAGGAAAGTATGTAATTATTATTAAGTTCTCTAATACTAAAAGCAGATACTTAGCTCACCCACTGTGGCCCACTTCTGGATCGAGTTGCCAGGATTGCCAATTACATGCAACTTAACATAATTATTTGTCATCAGCCGGCCCAGCGATGTACGTTGGCTGCGGCGAGAGGAAGCGAGAGGGTGGCGGCGGCGCTGGCGACGCAGTGGAATGCAGGCGGCAATTGGCGCAGCAACAAATTGCTGGAATAATTACGCACACATTTACAGATTGATTCGTCGCCGACAAAAAAGGATAAAAAGGCATATAAGCAGCAGGAAGCTGGGCAGAAACCCGCAGCAAAAACCCTGACGAGCCGCTGAGTGAGAGATCCCAGATCGGAGATGGTCCGGCTGCTGCCAAGTTGCAGTTGCCGTTGCCGTTGTCGTTGCCTGCAATTCATTGATGAACGTGAGGTGTCAAGCAAATTGACTGCCAGCTTATCGCGGCGATCAGAGGCGTGGATGCTAATCGAAGCCAGGGAGGTAAGTGTACATACTTGATGGAGATGGGTTGAAATATATATATAACTTATCGGAAATAAGTTATATAACATTGAAAATATGTATATCAAACTTAAAATATTGATATTGCAGCCTTGGTTAAAGAAAAAAAAAGAAGGTATCAAAATATGTGTCCATCCCTAATAGAAATGCATTATATAAAGACAGGATATCGAAGTGTATGGCCATCCCTAATAAGGATGGGATAATTGTGGGTAATATGGCTTAAATATGACTGAATTACTTCCCATGGAATGTTAAATAAAAAACGAACTTACCAATTCCCAAGTAAGTCCCTTCCATCTGTAATTACTTAATTTGCACTTTAGTTCAGGCACCCCTTTTAGCAAGGGGCTAGTGGCCCCTTTAAGACGACGCCGCTGATCCTTGAGGAATTCGCCGCTTACGTGAATTACGCTCAAATTACAAGAGGCTGCAAAAAAGACTACAAAATATGTCAAAGACGCAGACTGAAAATAGCTGTGAGGCAGTGAAAATGCAAGGCAAATTAAAATTGCTCGCAAATCGGCCGACGTGCCTTATCTCTCTATATCCAGCCTCTCTCTCTGCGTACACGGAAACAAAAGAGGTGGTTACAACCCGAACAGCATATATATTATTATAATACTATGTCATAACAGCTCAAGCCACCTCTAATTAAATATTAATTCAAGTTTTATTGACGCCTACTTGATTATATAAAATTCAGACCTAACTGCAACTTGTTCTCCGTGTAGCTCTCCTCTTTGCGCCCATTGAGAGCTCGTTAGGCGATAAGTTTATGCGGCATTAAATTTTATGCGGCCATAAAACAAACAAATACGCCTGGTACACGGCCCGAAAAAAGACACTAACGCTAACATTACGGCAACTGAACACGATAAAACAACGGCCAGAAACAACAGGAACAGCCATAACAATAGCCGGCAACAGGAATGTGCCATGGGAAGGGTAGGAGGGTAGAAGCGAGCTAGAGGAAGGGAAAGGCATGGGTGGCTCCGAAAGGGTAACTGGAAGGGGACCCAAAAGGAGCAACTGCGCCTGTGCGGTATGCGAGGCCTATAGGGTAAGGGATAAAAAGCGGATCGGGGGAACATGTTTCTTTGCGCCCCGCTACAACTCAACTTGGCCAACATTGTCAACTGACCAAATAAGGCAATCGAATGCTACATTGTCCAGAATATCGATATGGCACTGGGAAAAAGTACACTTACTATCAATTAAATACCCACTTTAATATCGTTCCAGTGGTCGTTCCCCAGTTTTCGGTTAGACCCCATTGGAAATTCCAGTGCAAAGCAAGCGGTAAGTGCGCCGAAGCAGAGTGCTATTTAGTTTCGCTCCAGCCTTGGATACATACATATCGTTACATATTTCTATTGATTTATTTATTTACATTTCTGTTTTGGTCAGTGCAAGGCTAGAACAGATGTTATCCTGCTCATCGTCATATCGTGATTTCGCGTCGTAATACGAGTAAAATCGCCGATAAATATTTATGGGGACTGCATTAACGGGCCCTGGAAATGTCTGGTGGGGTGGGGCTGTGTAAGTGGAACCGGAACCGTTACCGTAACCGTAACAGAAACAGTGAGTAAATGCAACCCAAAAGGCTTTTCGATTCTCCCTATGCCTATGTATACTCCACCTCCCCTCGCATTTCTCACTTCTTGACATCATTTTGATGGTAACCCAAAACCGAAGCTCGCCATCGCGATAAGACGAGGAAGCTGAATGGCAGGCGGCAGAGAAAGAGAGAGAGCGTCTTCCGATAGCGATTAACGAGCCCGATAAGCGGCGAAGTGCCGCCTCCCTTTGTGGGCCCGAAAACAATTGCGTTGCCACTCGAGTTTTGTCACTTTCCGGCTTTGTTCTGCCACACAGCTGTTCTAATAAATAATAATAATAATAGCGGTGAACAATGGTGGCATATAATAGGGAATAATCTCGGAGTGGGATTAGCCCAGGCATATTGGCCTTTTTTATGAGCGAGGATCGTGCCACTACTTTGCTTTAGCATCGCTTAGAATGTGTTTTAACTATTACTATGTTCACTAAGTGCAAGGCCTTGATATGTAAATAAGTCAACCTTACTTTTCACCTGCTGAAGCCGCAGCCCCACAGGAGCCATTAAGTGCTGGGCAGCCGCAGGAGCAGGAGCAGGAGGACAACAAACGATGTGGCAAGTTAATTTCCAATGGCCATAAGCCAATAGATTAATGGCAGACAGACATACCCATAGAGTAGCCAGAGCCTGAAATATGGGCGTGGCCGTGTTTCCATTTAATGAGCGCGACAAACCTTCGACATTTGTGGCTTCTCCCCCCCCTCGGGCGATGATTTATGCGGCTGTTCATTAGGTTCATTAAAAGTGAAAGGATGTCCGATCGGGCGACCGCCGCCGGCAGGTGGTTCCAGCCATCTCCGATCGCCAGATCACCGATCACCGATCAACGATCAGCGATCAACGATCTCCCAAGATCTCTCTCGAGTCGTTCTGGGCGTTTATTTGTTTGTTTGTTTGTTTATTCGCCTTCGAAATGAGCCGTAACTAATAAATGTTTACGACTGCCAGCGGCAAGAGTGTGTAAGTGTAACCGAACAGCCCAAATGAGCACAATAAAAATCATTCCGGCCAGCATTAAAATGACACATTGTTGGGGCCAGGCCCTGGCCTCTTATTCATCTCTTGATTGCACTGGAAAAATTAATACAAACTAAGCAAGAAGTCATGGCAAAAAGCTACTTGAAAGAGTTCCTCTAGACTAGATTTAAACTAGATTTAATCTTTAGGGTATAGTATATATTTAATGCAAAGTTAAATAATTCTATACTATGGTTATTTCTCACAGTGCTCTGTTCTCGATCAAGATCGGGTCAGCCACTCTTGGCCGGGCGCCACTCAATGGGTTAACGGCAGGTCAGCGACGGCGACGCCGGCGGACAACCCGCGGCGATCCAGCCACAGCAAGCCCAGCAACAGCTCTCATGGAGACAAGCCACAACAACAAAAAGAACAACAAACAGGGTATAAAAAAAAAACAAACAAAAAACAGCAGCCGTAATGAGCTGACAAAGGCCAGAAAAGTGAAAAAGGTGGAAATTGGTTGGGCAATGCATCGATAACACGCGTAGGCTCATTGTGCGCGGACAATTGATGCGGTCACAACAGTCGCTGAATGGAATAATACAGGTGATACACTGGGAGAAACACCAAAGACTCTAGCGAATTTTCAAATATTTTCCCAGCTTTAGTGGGGGTTCTAATAGATATATAGTTATTTATGAGGCTGAATGAGGCACACTAAAGACTTTAAAAAACTTTCAAATATTTTTCTAGCTCCAAAGGGTGATCGTTATGTTCGATTAGATGGTTATCGATATGTCCTAGTAAAAGCAGCGATTATTTATTATTACTGAGGAAAATGTGAATAATTTCCATAGTTTTAAACCTACATATGATCAAGTTAGTGGATCAGAAGATCAACTTAAGTCTAATTTAAGTTGTAAAATATTCCAAGTTCTATGCTTGGCTGGTTCTCTCCCCAGGATGACCCGGCCCAAGGAGACATTGATCAAGTGGAGGAAAGTGCGTTGACAACGCTGGAGAAGAGGGTCCAGGAAAATGGGTCTGGGACTCGCAGCCGGGGAACCCTCAGCCGCAGAGCGACTGGGAAGACGGATGACACTCTTATCGAATGTCCAAAGGGATGTCCGATAAGGAGGATGTCAGGTCCCGAGTCGAGCGGAGAGCCAGGTGGACGAGGGCGGGGATCAGGCCTCCATGGCGAAGCAGTTGGTCATGATCCTGTCAGCGACCTCTGGCCATGTTTATAAATCATATGTTCATTGAGTTTCCCGACTTCTGGTGACATTTTCCTATGCACGCTATTCTTATTCGACTCCTTATCGCTGCGGATCAAGCGATCAATCCAGGTAGAAAGGTAGGGAACAGGTACACGCAGGGAACTCTGGAGTGCGTCAGGTGCATTGATGGCATTTTAATTATTGCGTCGCTGCGTTTAACCAAGCAAACATGCTCCGCTCCGGAGGAGTACGAGGCCCAAGATGGATTTCGGCTTGCGAAATAGCTGCAAGGCGTGAAATCTCCTCAAGTGCGGTGGGTCCCGGCACAGTGGGCCCAGCCGGCACAGTGGGACCGCGAAGGGGCATGCCCACAGGTGAATAAACTGCGCTGCAAGTGTCCGCCCCTCCATAAAGGAACACTTGGCGCGGACTGTAATTATGCACGGATCGCTATTTGTTTTGCTCGCTTCCAGGACGGGAAGAACAGTGGGTGAGACTCAACATTTTCTTATGAAAAATATAGGTTTTTCTACACATAATTTGATTACAAAAAGAATAGGTTTATCTACACATAATTTGATTATAATTATATTATTATATAATTTTCTTCAAATTAAATGTATCCTTAACTTATACAAATTGTCTGAAAAAACTCTTTATTTTTCAGATACGATTTTAATATGGATAATTCAATGAGGCTAAGACCACTGTGCTCCCCCAACGCGCTAAGATCGCGGCGATCGCACGCACGCACATTTCACTTTATTTATGAGGCGTGCGCTGTGGGCGTGGCCCGCTTGTTGATCGGCGCTACATTCCAGGCTCTCTCCTCAGTGTCCCTCTCCCTTGGAAAGCGGAGAGTGGGGAGCGAAGAGCGGAGGGTGGAGGGCGGAGGACGGTGGACGGAGAGTGAAGAGCGGAGATCGTTTTCAATCAACGTTCGTTCCCGGGGCTGCCAGGCGAAGACAAGCTCGGACCACCCTTTTAATGAAGCCCTAATTACAGTCTTTATAACAAAAGGTGATTACCAAAGCAAACCAACCACACCAGCTAGCCCAGGAGAGCTGGGAGCGAATGGATGGGGATCGGGATCGGACCACATCAGCAGCTCTTTAGCAGAGAATCGGGATCGGGACCGGGATCGGGATAGGGTCTTCCGCCTTAGGGGCTCTCGACTCTCCAGTCTCCAGTCTCCAGTCTCGTGTCTCGACTCTGGAGTCTGACTGGAAGAGGAGACATCAGACTTCACAGACCCTGTGACCAATGCACTGCAAGAAATCTGAACAATTTGGTAAGTGCTTCACTTATCTTTAACTATAATAAATATGTAGGTATTGATAGATAGCCATTTCTTACATTTTATTAGCTTATCATAGATTTTTATTATTATGGTTTTAATTGTTAGCTATTTTTTTTGAGTGCATCCCCCTCTCCCAACTGTGGACCCATCATCGTCGCATTATTTATAACTTTTCATGTTTAAATTTGTAATTTTGGCGCACTGCAACAGCGTCCCGCTCCCCAGTCTTCGGAGAATCTCGTGACTGGAGCGGCTCTGCATCTTCGCGCAGCTTGGGCCTTGTAAATATTGATTTTAATCGAAATTGCCCTAAATTGCTTGTTTTTCATGTGCTCGACTATGCAATTTAAGACACTTTTGCTGTGAACACAACTGCGTGTGGCTTGGAAAAGGGGAGAGGACGGGAGTGTACGAAAAATTATAGAAGGAGAAAGGGCCAAGACAGGTTATTCAAAATAGGTGATATTTTATCCAAGGAGGTGGGCCTGGAATACATGGAAAGTAACTCTCCCATCATAATAATGCTCCTTTCGAATTCCTTATTTGAAACTCTGATTTGCATTTCGCCATTTGCAAGTAAAACATCAATAGTCCCCCCCTTTGGTCGGGAACCTCACTTGAAAGGCCACCGCCTTCCCGCCGACAGAGAGCAACTTATCATGTCCAAATTAAGTTCAATCCCAAATAAACAAGACCAGCAAACGACGGCCACTACAATGAGGGGATAAAAGTGATATTGTTTCTCTTGTTCTTCTCTTTCTGTGCGCCAGAAACCAAGGACATGGGCGTAGTATGAACATATAACATATATTTTATATATGAGTATATAAATATTCTAAAATTTTCAAAATGTTTACTTTTATTATTCAAAATTTTAAACGATTTATTCAGTTTTTTTGGCTTAATGTTTCTTTATTATTTGATCTAAAATAATGAATTACTTAGGGGGATCAACCAAAACTACGCCCATGACCCCACTGGAATACAGTTTCTTTTGTGGCCCCATCAGCCGCCATGGGAGTGAGTGGGAGGACGGCAGTGGCGATGGCGGCAAAAACTCTATTTGCAAGTTGCCAGTGGCCAGTGGTTAGTGGGAGGGAGATGGTAGATGGGAGACGGCCGACCGCCGACAGGCGAGAGGGGGCGAGGGGGTAGGCAGCCGCCCGCTTTTGCGTTGGTCTTTGTTTGAATTAATCGAAGTGATATTTTGCTTGTCCCGAAATAATTTATCCCGACCGAAGTCACGCTGCTCCCACACACTCTGACTCGCTCGCACGTCTTGCCTTGCTCTCGCGCTGCACTGGCAGAAAAGGTAATGAGTAATATACATATACAAATACCCTTTTTTCCTCATAGGTTTTAATTAGATTTTATAATGATTAGGAAGAGAATTATCACAATTAAATTAGAATGAATAATTAATTAATTAATTTTTTCGAGTGCCTTAAATAATATTTCAAGTGCATTTTGCGGCAACTGCCTAAAGCTTCGGCGACGGAGTCGGACTTGGAGTCGGACTTGCAGTCGGAGCTGGAGCTCTGGAGCTGTGGAGCTGGGGGCCTTTATTGGTTTTGCGTGGCTGTTACTTTTTGTTGTTCTGCTCCCCGATCTCTTATTGGGGCGAGCGTCGAAAGCCGGCGCTGCGAAATATAAATATTCGCCATACGGTGCCCCTTGATGCATTCTGACGTGAGTTGTGGCCTAAGCGCGCGTTATTAACCGCAATTTATGCGATTTTGAAGAGAGTTGCCTCGCGAATCTGCGACTGCGGCGCCAGCGGTGCTTCAATTCGATTCGATTCAATTCGATTCTTCTCCCCCGATTCTCCAGGGCTCCAAATTGATTTCGAGCATCCATTAAGCCAGCCCAGGGGCTGAAGGCTCCCTTCATTGCATAGTATACAAGCCTGGCTAAGTTTTGATATTGTTTTGTCTATTATTTAAATGTGTTATATAATGAATAGGGGATTTCAATCAAGTCAAGACAAGTGGCTTTCAGCACTCGGAGCCATAATTGCGGCTTGTCACTGCCATTGTTCAATTGATGTGGCGTTCTCACTCGCAATGGAAACATCCCAATGGACACAGATGGATACTGACTGACAGTCGTCGTCGGCTAAGTGTGGATTTCCTTTGGGAAAATGCATTTCGTGTGCTGCGTTTCACTTCATTTATTTCCATTACGATTTGCGATCTCTCATTAGCATGTTGTTGTGGCTACTCCCCTCTGTGCCCCCTTTTCCCCGGTTGGGCAAGTGCAGCTGCCGATCGAGTTCGTTGCCTAAGTCTTTCGTTGCGTGCGTGTTGCAGGGACACGGAGAAGGAGAGAGACAGAGAGAGAGGTTTATGCGCAATTAACAAGATTCGCATAAAATTACAAAACTGACATAATTCAAGATAGCAGCGTGATCAGCTCTCACAGAATTATCAGAATCGCCCCTTGACGAGCGGACACAGAGGCGCGAGAGGATATTTCGCGGACAAAGGGACAGCGGTCCCACGGACAGCGAGAGGCAGGCTAAATGGCCTGCTAATGGCCTAAAGTGTACTTGCCGATAATATTAAGCACATGTGCCTCACTTAGTCGACCCGTTAAATTTATAAGGTCCCAACTGCCATTTGTCCGCTGTCCGCTGTCCGGTGTCCGCCAAAAACCAGAGATAGTCGCTCCCTGCGCATAAAACCGTACAAGTTATGAGCCCTGGTAGATGAAATCAATTTACATGCATTCAATTACAAATTGTGAACCATCAAGAGACAAGAGCCCGGCGACGCATATCGGATGCCAGTCGAATCTGGGCAGCAGCAGGCCCATCAGTTTGGCGAGTTTATGGCGGGATTTGGAACTGCCTTGTAACTGCCTCGTTTTAACGATCTCCTGCTGGAGGAGATCTCTCCTTCTCCGCCGTCGTCATCGTCGTCATCGTTGTGGGTTTGTTGCGACAACTTTTGTGGCGCAGTTAAACGTTTGCATGATTTTGATTTTAATGATGCCACAGATACTCGGTTACTCGGCTATCAGATACCAGATACCAGAGATCCGATCCGTGCGGACCTGCAGTCGGGGTACATCCTAATTAGCGACTGGCTGTGATGGCCATCAAAATAAACACTTGTACAATACGAGCCAACTGGGATTGCGACGTGTTTGCGCCATAAATTTGTCCACTTTACAATGGGAAATGACGCGACGCGGAGGCCGGGGGTGAGGGGGAGCAGTGATCGATCGCCGGCTGTCCGGCTGTCCGTCCGTCCCCGAGGAGCAGAGGTGGCAGCATCAACTGCAGCCTCCGGTTGCGAGTTGCCGTTGCGATAATGCAAAGTGCTCTTGGTAGCCCCATTTCTGGGCCATAATAGCAATTTCATGTTCATGGGCGCCACAGCTTCAGCTCTCTTATCTCCCTGACTGCCACTCCCCCTACCCGTCCCCGGCTCGGCCCGTTCTCGATCTCGTTTAGAGGCGACTAATGGCCTAATGGCTCATCAGCGCATGTTGCGCGATCTGCAGGAATTGCATTAAATAAGAACAAAAACGAGGCAACTGCCACTCGAAATTCGTTGCCATAATTTAAATGAAGGCGAGCGATAAGACAGCCAGCGAGGCGATGCGATGCGATGCGATCCGGTGCCCACTATAAAGTGAATCCCCAACCAGTTCGAGGGACTCCTGCTCCTGACCAGTTCCATCTGCATCTCTCCTCCGACGGTGAGCGCTGCATGTGTTTTTGGTTATAATTTAAATGAGAACGATCGCTAAATGATCTCATTCCCGTCTCGTTTTTAAGAGCCGAAGATGCTGTGGGAAGATCTGCGCCCTCTCCTCGCAGCTTCGCAGTCTCACAGCCTCGGTGATCCTCGGAGATCCACGGTGCTCCATGCTGTGCCACATAGGGGCATCACTATCCCCCCAGTACCCCCAGGGAAATAGGAGCTCAGGAATATTTTCTAGAAGCGGGTTGCTCCATTTTCACCGTGAGTTATCGATATAAAGCTCAGATATAAGCACATATATATTATCGATCAAAATAGTCTTATAATTAGCAGGATTCCCACAGATAATTTTCGCTATTTATATCAAATATAAATATGCATATCGATTAGGTTTACTGCCGGAAATAATTGATATATATCTATATAATGAGTATATATATATATAGAACTATACATATAACTGATATTGATGGGAACTGACTGACTGACTGAGAACTGATAATCATTGGGAATTATCCATATAATTATTGATACTTATATCAAATATAAATATGCATATGGTTGCTATCGATTAGATTTGTCATTTAATGAACACGATTCTTCCCAGAAATAATTGGTATATATCTATATAATTAGTATATATATATAATATATAATATATAATATATATAAATATCCTAATATAACTGTTATTGATGGGAAATTTCATTTCATTCGTACGATTCCATTCATACCCCCACAAATAGGCGCATATAGTTGTTATCGATGAGAATACATCATTTAATTTGCACGATTCCCGCTGGAAATAATCGATATACATTATAGCAGTGCCGGGCGTGTTTTGCACTTCCTCGGGAACTGCAGATTGCGGCCTTGCAATTACCATGGCTACTACCCAATTATCGGTCTGGGAGAGAGACCCATTTGGAAACCCTTCCCGCTTAGGCTCCGGCGAACGTGTCAGTGGCAGAAGGAGACGGAGAAGATTACAGCCCGTTGACATAGGGCCCGGCTAAGAGTTGGGATTAATCAATTGCCCTGCAATTATTGGGGCTTGTCAGTGGCGGCGGTGGAGCACGGGGCGAGGGGACGCAGCGAGCCGTACAAAGCCTAATGGCCGTAATGAATGGATTAAGCCAGCGTTTACGCAAACGCGTTGATATTTCCTCTGACCAAACAAAATATAAATCGAGCCAACTACACGGGACCTGTCCGACCCCGAGGACTCCTCGGGACGAGGTGCGGCGGCGGTGCAATTTGCATGCTCTTATGTTACCTGGCTCTCGCTCCGACTCCAACTCCGACTCCGACTTGGCATCTACTTAATTTCAAGTTGTCCGCGGAAAAACTTAAGCATATTTAACCGCATGTCGCTGATTTTAATGGGGGGAGCTGCAGAGCAGAGCAGAGCGGTGCTCGGAGCTCCAAGATTTGGAGTAGGGGAGTCTCCAGCTCCATCTCCAGCTTCAGCTCCTACCCCAACTCCATTGCCAGGTTCGACTTCGGCTGCGGCTTGTTCTCCAGTCTCATTTCGTGGCGACGCTCACGCATATTCCGCATATGCAGACGACGCACGACGGGATGCAGGCGCCACTTGGCCAGTTGGTGAGATCGGAGGTGGCCCCGAGGCGGGGGAGAGGCACAGAGCGGGCCAGGTTAGGGCCAGGTAAATGTTGGCCGCGGAATGCCATTGCCCTCGCCAGCATTGCAGCCAGCTGACCTTTGCACATGCCACAAGAGCTCCAGAAAGGGGCAACGCCATCCGAGGCATCGGCGGAACCGGGAGCCTATATCTGGCCAAGCGCCAGGCCAGCGGCTGTCTTCATCAGTTCGGCAGGGAACAAAACAATCCCCTGTCAACGGGGCCATCATATCGAATGACAAACTCGAGTGCACAATGGATCAAGGCTCTGTCCCGGCAGTGCTGACAACTTGTCCTTTTATTCTCAGAGATACGAGCCTAGTACTAGCCTTATATATTTATATATATACTTTAGACTCTTTCTAATACATCTCAGGCAGTCTAAAGTCTAGTTTAGCCTTAAACAAAAGTCTTAAAGCTACATTCTTTGGCTAATACAGTTCCTATCCCCAATTGACTGCACTAAAAACTGGCTGATGAAAAGGGCTTAAAAGAGGGGCTTACGTACATTCAGGGCTTATCAGAGCTCGGCCAGTTCAATCGGAAAATGATCGATGAGCGATCCCTGGCAAGGTGCACCTTTGTTTGCCCTAATTAAGCCGAGTCCCTGCCTCAGCTCCTCCCTCCTCCGGCCACTCGATGTGGTTCCATTCATTATGGAGCTGGGTTTGGGGAAATGTCACCGAGCGGGGCTCTCCATTGAGGTAACCCGAGGATGCACTCGCTTCAGGGGCCAGGTAAGCCAAGCTAATGCTCAGAATTTCTTAAAGATCGTGTGTGGTTTCTAGGAATACATATTTTTCAATAATTCTGGCAACGTTATTCGATGTGAAGCCAAAGACATGGCTTCAATGAGTGATAGCGAATTAAATCTGATGATTATACGGGTGGAACTGGAACAACTAACCAAGTAAATGGGCTAGAACTGCTTGCTATTTTATTTAAAAGTGAAAAGATACTTTCGTAGCTAGAGATACTTTCGTAGCTAGAGATACTTTCTAGAGATACTTTCGTAGCTAGAGATACTTTCGTAGCTAGAGATACTTTCTAGAGATACTTTCGTAGCTGTTATATCAATGTAATACCCTGTTAAGGTTGTAAAATTACTGGGGGGAAGCTGACAACCTGGCTATATCTGGTCCTTTCATCGCCGGATAAATGAACTTGTCCCCGTCAAAGTGTCGGTTAAAGCCAGGGGTGACTGAGGCAAAGGACGAGGACGAGGCCAGGAGGGGTTCAGAGTGTCGTGTAGGAACAGCGGCAGCTGCTGCTGGACATCGTTCCCGGCGGAGGGAATGCCACGGAAAGGCAGTCGGGGATCGCAAGGAAGGGGATGTAGCTGCCAGCGATTGCAATCTCTGTGCTGCAGTTGTCGCTTCTGTGTTTGCTGGGCTCCGGCTGCTGCTCCTGCTCCTGCTGCTGCTGCTGCTCCTGCTTGTCCACCAGTTCCTCCTTGCACTCCTTGCACGTCTCCTTCCTCCCCTGCCTCCAGCTGCGGCTTAATTTTCCGCCATTTGGCCATTTGGAGCTGAGCCGCAGAATCACAAAGCGTATGTGACAGCACTGGGAAAAATAATAAGGGGTTTGGTTTAAATTATAATTAAGGGAATAAAATAATAATTAGTAGTGATTACTGGCTTGATATGTTCAAAGTTCATAGAGAAACTACACAGGTTTCTGGTGAAATGTTTATCTGCAAAGCAGAGTGTTTTTTTTCACTGTGCAGAAGCAGGAAGGGTTTGAAGGTGGAGATCTCGTGCAGCTGATAAGCGAGAAGTCTCCAGATGAAGTCGTTTTTTGGAAGAATCGCGACCCGCTAACCGGGAACCGCGAACCGAGCGACACACTCGCAACATACACAATTTAATTAAAGAGGCGACTACCGGGCAATCGGAACGGACTGGAATCGGGAAAGTATCGCCGATCGATAGCTGACACGCATAAATCCTGGCGAGAGATGGGCGATATACAGTCGATATGTACATGTGTAGGGGCTACCGCGCCGCACGCTGACCTTGGGCGCTAATGAAGACCTCTCTGGGATCTCCGCTCCTGGGCCTGCTCTCCTGTTGCATAATTCATTTTCAATTTATATGCCATAAAAGCGATAATGGCCGCAATTAAGTTCGTGTTCCTTTGATAATTTTCCACATTTACGCGGCCATTAAAACGATTCCAGCCGCATTTTTCAGCCCCTCAGTGTTGCCTATCAGCAGCTCCTCTCATTTCCATTTCGATTCCCATTCCAGGCTCCATTTCGGGCTTATCGGAGAAGGAAGAGAGAAAGAGAGGGCGGGGTGGAGAGTGGAGAGCGGAGAGTGGAGAAGCTAGAACTAAGAGTGGAACACATAGGCGTAGAGTCCGAGTCCTACCCCGAGGTGTTAATTAGCATTATCTTAATGCACGTTCCGGCACACAGTTCAAATTGAATTATACATAATAATTTGTCCGGCGCTCTTTAAAGTGCAACTTAATGTTCGAGTGGACAGGCCATCGCCAAGTAAGTGGTGACCCCGGCGGAGTGCCCCACCCTGGGCCACGAAAATATGGTGGACTGGAAGTGGACTGGAGGTGGACTGAAGGTGGACTGGAGGTGGACTGGAGGTGAACTGGAGGTGGACTCGAGTGGAGTGGAGTCCAACAAGCTCGTGTTAAACGCTCATTAATCACATTAGATATGCATTAATTCGGTAAGGAATCCGAGATGGCGTGTAGAAGAAAGGGAGGCGGCGATACCGGCCAAGATGGTGGTGGGAGTCGGATAAATAGAGACTTCTTTGGCGGGAGAAAAGGCACCATTTCTTATAGGATATTCTTACCGAAAATTAATTACACAGGGCTCAGAGAAAAGAACTTAGTTCCGATGGGTTTACCATCCATTCAAATAAATCTTTAGCCTTATGTCTGGAAAAGCCTTAATTTTTCATAGAGATAGAACCAGACTTGGATATCCTTTCAATGCGATGTCTTCTCGGATCAATTAATATAATTTATTAGATGTCTATGTTATAATAATACCTTTAAGACCCTTATTTTTCATGCTGATAAGTTAAAAACAATTCTCATTATTTTATAGTCAATTTACCTATTTAGTAGATATTTTTAGTCGCATACTGCATATTACTTTGTTAATTTTCGCATTGCTGTCACCATTTTTTTTTTGACCTTATCAAAGGCTTACTAAACTTAAATTTTAGTTTGATTCCAGGTTCCCCAGAATCCTTCTTAATTCCCCTCTTTTCATTTTAACCAGCAGATTGGGGTCACCATTCCTGGTTGCTTGCTTGGAAGAGTCACCAAATCAATAGTTTTAATCTGCGAACGGAGTTCCAAAGTCTCCACCTCACCCGCGTGATACCCGCCTGAGCTGGAGGAATATTTAAGTTTTCCAGGGGGCCCCCAGCACCCCATTACCCGGCCCTGAAATCCCAAAAATCCCCCCAATAACTCAGTTAGTCAGCCAACCGTGTCCACCCACAAGAACAACAACAGGGACAACAAGAGGGACCAGAACAACACCCCCGAAGAGCCAAAACAAACAACACAAACACAGCCAGCACACCCGCGCACACAGCCGAGGGAGCAAGCGAGAACGAGAGTCCGTGTGGCCCTGTATTGGTGCTTATCTGTGTGAGAGGCAATGCACACAGAAAAAAGTAAGTAAATTCATGAGAGTAATATAACACATAAATTTAAGAACATTTGTGCAGAGCAATTTTGCGCACATTTGGAAGTTTTCTGTACTGAAAAAGAGAAAACCCAAACTTACTCTGAGAAGTTCAAGAGAAATGAGAAGAGTACACCTTAGAGAACATAATTATTTTTTCCGAGTGTGCCCTGGCGCATGTGTGCGTGAGAGCCAAGGAAGAAGGCGGAGCCAATAAGAGACGCAGGGTGGTTTAATGCCGGTCTAAACCATAAAGAAAAAAAAGACTATAGCAGCCAAGATCAGCAAACAAGGCGAGAAGTGTTTTATGCACTTTTGTTTGCCTTTGTTCCGCGGATAGAGCGAAACACAGCAAAGGCGAGAGTGCGAGCGAACAGCTCCAGCCATGCTTGGGGCGAGAGAGCGAGCGCACATGAGAGAGTGGAGCGCGTGGCGAGAGCTGTCTCGCTTGCACTAGCCGAATTGAGTCAGCCGAGCAGAGAAGCCGGCCGCGGCAGAGGCGGCGTACCGGCAGAGACACTTTTCTTGCGGTGCGAACGCCATGCGGAATCAGTCAATGCTCAGTTGACGGCGCGGAAAGACGCCGCAAAGGGGAAGCGAATCGAATCGAAAAGGAAATATAACCGGAGAACATAAAGAAAACCCAACTAACTGTAACGTGTGAAACGGAATCAAAGAAACCGCTAACGAGAAAAATCCCAATTGCCAAATAAAAGCCGAAATTAAAAGTTGGCAATTCCAAGCCGAGTGCCGTCCGTCGCCGCCTATTCGCTTTCATTCTTTTTTGTTGTGTGTGGTGACCGGTGACCCCCAATGTGTGCCCCTAGGTAATGAGTGTGAGCAGCAGCAGCAGCAGCAGCAGCAGCAGCAGCAGCAGCAGTTACCCAGAGCAGCAGTTGCCCGCCAGCAGAGACTAAGCGCAGTAGAGCAGTTGCCGCCGCCGGGACACTCGGGAGAAGAATGCTGGTGCCGTCGGACATGATCGCGGCGCAGTCCAAGATGGTCTACCAGATGAACAAGTACTGTGCCGACCGCGTCCAGGTGCGGAAGGCGCAGATACACAAGCAGATCCAGGAGGTGTGCCGCATCGTCCAGGACGTGCTCAAGGAGGTGGAGGTGCAGGAGCCGCGTTTCATCTCCTCGCTGAACGACTACAACGGCCGCTTCGAGGGCCTCGAGGTCATCTCGCCCACGGAGTTCGAGATAATCATCTACCTCAACCAGATGGGCGTCCTCAACTTCGTGGACGACGGAACGCTCCCGGGCTGCGCCGTCCTCAAGCTGAGCGACGGCCGGAAGCGCTCCATGTCCCTCTGGGTGGAGTTCATCACGGCCAGCGGCTACTTGTCGGCCAGGAAGATCCGCTCCCGCTTCCAGACGCTGGTGGCCCAGGCGTGCGACAAGTGCGCCTACCGCGACATCGTCAAGATGATCGCCGACACCACGGAGGTGAAGCTGCGCATCCGGGAGCGCATCATCGTCCAGATCACGCCCGCCTTCAAGTGCGCCGGCCTCTGGCCGCGCTCCGCCTCCCACTGGCCCCTGCCCGGGATACCCTGGCCACATCCCAACATCGTAGCGGAGGTCAAGACCGAGGGATTCGACATGCTCTCCAAGGAGTGCATCGCCCTGCAGGGCAAGAACTCGGCCATGGAGGGCGACGCCTGGGTGCTCAGCTTCACCGATGCCGAGAACCGGCTGCTGCAAGGTGAGTTGCCGTCGGCATTTATATATTTTGTTTTTGTCACCTAAAAGCGGAAAAAGTCTCCCAAAAATATGGCTACTACCCGTCAAACTCAGAGTTAGGGATAACATATAACTTGGATGAGATAGGACTTAGTACTATACTATTATCATATATTTTGATCGAGTTATAGGTAACCCTTAATCTCTGTTATCTCAATGTCTGGTTAGGACTAACTCTATTTACTTTACAACTAACGCGGACTTTAAATTTAACTCCATACTTTAACTCAACTTATTAATTCAGAAACTTTAATATAAATGTAAGACTTGGAGAGTTCTTATTACTATATTATTATTGTTCTCATCTATTTCGATTGAGTTATAGGTATCCCTTAAAGCTCTATTATCTCAATGTCTGGTTAGGACTAACCTTCACTTCACAACTAACACGGACTTTAAAGTTAACTCCATACTTTAACTCTCTTATTCACAAACTTCAATAAAAATGTAAGAAGGGTTCTAGTTTCAAAGATTCAAATATAAATATTCTTTAAGAAGACTCTCCCTTAAAGTCGAAGCTTTTCCGCCAGGGACTCTTAGTTATATTTCATTAATTTTTAATTGTATAATTTTTTCTTTTTGGTTTGTATGGAGAAGTTTAGACCTTGTTTTTTTTCGCAGTGCAGAGTGAGTGAGCTCCCGTAATTCGGACATGTTTGCTTACTATTCCCAGTGCCCCCCAATCAGTAATCAGTGACACACTTAAACTGAATTGATTTATTCCCATCAAATCAGCGACTTGGTCTTGATACGCCCGTAATTGGTTGTAAATTAACCGCCGGTCGGGGGACGCCGTATAAATTTGGAGATCGTTAAGCTAGATCTGTGCCCGCTGGAACTTCCATTTTGGGGCATATATTTCAAGGAGCTTGGGGTCAAGAAATATCAACACATTAACGCCCTGTCAACAGGAGCAATTACCCAGATTAGACAGGTCTTACATATCCTTAGGTTGAGTATACCATTAAGCAAATTCAAGTTATGAAATATTATAGATCGGGTAATGTGTGTTTAAGGGTATATCATTGTTTACTAGACACTTTAGGTTAGAGTCTTTAATTGGAATAAGTTTGTTAGCATAAATGGGATCAGATATTAGTAATTCTTCAAAGCGAGACATCTTGATCAAAGTTGAAAGAGCTAATGATGGACTTATCCTTATTAGGAATCCATATCAATGGATATAACTCGTGACAATTTGCATATCGGAGGGAAAACATCACCGTGGCTTCAATTAGGCCGATAAGTGGCATCGCGATCGATGATTACTGATCGATGATTACTGATCGGTGATCGGTGATCGGTGATCGGTGATCGGCGGGACCCACTCGCTGAGTCGACGACTGCCCAACGAGACATCCGATTATCGGGGCCCGATATGATATGAGATACGAGCCAGCGACGCCCGGCTGGCTACGATCATAAATCTGGCGTCCGATCACGGGGGGAACTACGACGGGGAGGTGGATCCGATCGGATCCAAACCGATGCGAGACTCCGGGTCGGGTCTATAGGCTCCGTTCTTCAGTTCTTCAGTTTTCGGTCGCAGCGCGACAACGCACACAAATCTGCTGATCCCAGGGAGATAAGCGCAGTCTCGGTAGTCGCAGTCACAGTCCCTGTCCCCAGTACCCGGTTGCCGGTCCCAGTCTCAGCCACAAGACTGCTAGTTGGTTGGACTTGCGGCCAGCACGGAAAACGGGTTTCCACATGAACAATGCCAATGGCTGGGCCATAAATAAATTTCTAAACGATTTTATAAATATTTTAAATCTCGGCGATTAGATAAAGTCAACAAATAAATAAAACAACAGCGGCCCGAGCATAAGATGACACACAGAAACCCAGAGAGAAAAAGGGTAAATAAGGAGGAGGGAGTGATAGAAAGACAGCGAGACAGAGAGACAGAAAGAAAGAAAGAAGAAAGAAGAAAGGCAGGGGGCCAAAAGCTGAGAGATGAGAGCCAAAAACAAAACAAACCCGAAAATTAAGCCAAAAACCGAGACACCAGAAACCGAAACCGAAGCCAAATCCAAATCCAAATCAATTCTAAGGCCCTGACAACGATCTCCGATTCCAATTCCGATCGATATTGATCCGGCTGTTCCCCCGCGTGTTTGTCATTTAATTTAATGCTCCGAGCCCAGACCCCAGACCCCGGTCTCTGGCTAACTTTCCCCCCCTAAAAAGTATCTTAACAGAGCTTTGATATCGGATCGTGGCTATAATTAGCACTGTCACTTGCCCCGAATTACCCGCCACTCGACACGGACACGGACTCGAGTGCCCCGATTCGCACTTGCAGTGCCAATATTGTGGCAATATCGTTCACTGTTGATTAGCCGAAATGCGAGGCGTTCCGCCGGAGCAAGGCGTTCCCGGAGGCGTAGACGTGATTATCGGGCCCGGAGCCGAGATTAGCCCGCCTGACACTGTGCCGGCGTAGCCATGATTTATGTGCTCCGAGGCACACGGCCGCAATAAATTTGGAGTAGGTCCGAACGCGGACATATACCTCCCGGAGGAGAGTGTGAAACCGAATCATAAGTACTCGCTCCCATAAGGTTGATCAATCAAAGTCGACCCGAAAGAGGTTCCAGCTGGGAGGAGGGCCCCAAGTATAACAAGGATAACAAACTGTTTCGATAAATAGGTATTGCTATCGATAGGACAATTCAATAATATAATAATAATGTAATATTTGTCGAAGTTATAGTTATTCCTTTGTGTATGGTGTCTTTACTGTAGCTCTCTTGAATTTGCCTATAGTTTCATAGTTATAGTTCAAATATCATGAATGATTATAACGATTATTTCGATATACATTCTTATAGCCTTTATAGTATTTATTAAGTTGAAAGCTGTAATCTTTAAGTTTCCTGTGTTGGATCTAAGTATTTATTTAATTTCCCATCACTGACTGGATTAGATTGCCTGGAGTCATGAGAACTGATATATTAAATCAAAGCCAATAAAGTGGAACCCAGCATATCTTCGCCTGATTGGTATATCAGTTCGTGATGAGTCAGTTGGGCAAAACACTTAGCGAAACAAATAGAGTGATGTACTTGAGATAGAAGGAGTACTAATGACCGAACCCATCGATCAGTTAGTGCCGTACATATCTGACAAAGAGTAAGGGAACTATATAGCCCTGTCAATATCGTTCGCCTCAATAGCATTGATAGCATCGAAAGGCATATGGCCAGAATGAGGCATTGAAAGCCAGGAAATCTGTTGAACTTTGTTTGAACCCATGAGATCCTTGGCAACTACGCCTTTCCATAAAATTTATACCAAATATTACCCATGAATTTAACAGAAGCGTAATGGGAATAAATGATCATTATCTCTTCAGTTTTCCAGTTTTGCCTACTACATACTTGAAATAGAGAGAGATCCTAAGAGAGTTTATGTTCTATAAATAATATATAATATAATACTAGTGGGATTGATCTGAAATTTGGTATGAGGGTAGAAATGCAAATAATATACGATCTCATAATAAGTTGGGGATATCTACTCTTATAACTGTATTGTAATAGTGAGGTTTAGACTAATATTATATGGTTTTGAACGGCTCAACTAACTTCTCCACTCTCCATTCAATTCCAGGAGCCAGTCGGCGCCGGTGCCTCAGCATCCTGAAGACCCTGCGCGACCGGCACTTGGACCTGCCCGGCAACCCGGTGACATCGTACCATCTGAAGACCCTGCTCCTGTACGAGTGCGAGAAGCATCCCCGGGAGATGGAGTGGGAGGAGAACTGCATCGCGGACCGCATCAACGGCATCTTCCTGCAGCTGATCTCGTGCCTGCAGTGCCGCCGCTGTCCGCACTACTTCCTGCCCAACATGGATCTGTTCAAGGGCAAGTCGCCCGGCGCCCTCGAGAACGCCGCCAAGCAGGTCTGGCGGCTGACGAGGATCATGCTGACCAATGTCCGCTGCCTGGAGGAGCTGTAGGGACTCGGCAAGGACGCCTCGGATGCAGCCTCAGCTGCGGGGGGCCCAACACACGGGGGGTTTGCCTTTGAGTTGCCTTTTTTTTTTCGTATTTTTTAGTCGTGTTTCTGTGAGACGGACTGGAGTCCGAGAGGAGCACAGATCAGGCCAGGAGCAGCAGTAGCCGGAGCCGGAGCAGGAGCAGGAGCAGTGAAATTGCAACCCAAATACTATTTGATATTTCGCTAGATCGTAACTTAAGTTTAGGTGCTTTCGAAAAGTATACGCCGCTTACAGAGTTTCCTATAATTAGAGCCTATAACCTATAGCCCCTAGAGCCCCGAGCTGCCCATTTAGATCGCATTACGCACAAGCACACGAGTTACCATCTAGATACGATTTTTTTTGCATTTTTTTTGGTCCATTGCGAGTGCTGAGTGCAGAGCAAAATTAGCTAAATTAGACGTAAGTCCACCAAACTGAGACAGAGGAATATTTCCCGTCGGTTCGAAATTATTTATTCTATGTTTTGCCTTCTTCTTGTGAGTTTAGTCAATAAACCGTAAGTTTTTCATTGAAGTTGCTTGTATTTAAACTAATTCGGGGTATAAGTAAGTATAAACATAAGTATTTGTGTAATTACAGCTACTATATGCCGGAATATCTGTCGGATATCTTCCCTCTGTCCATCATTTCTGCGAACCCTTTGAAGTCCCGCCGCCGACATAGCCGCATTGATAGGCCACGATTGCTTCTTGGCCGGGAGTTCGATTGGGGAAAATGTCAGCGAATGACATTTGGCTCGCCAACTTGGCTGACATGAGGCGCATTTTAATTGCGAATTAACAGCGATTCCGCGGACAGCTAACAATCCCCATAAAGTGGCCACAATTTGTGTTGCAGAGGACCGCTGCGATTCCCGCCCACCGAGTTGGCCATAACTTGGCCCTGACGGTCATCGATCTGCCGGATCGGAGGATGCCTGCCTGGCCTGGCTTATATGGAATTTCGATCACGCGTCGGCTTCAGTTTCGGTTTCGGTTTCGGTCTCGAGCGACAGACCTAACATTCAAATTAAACTTTATGTCATTCATAAATTAAATAATTCAACTTACTTCCCCCCGTGCCTTGTCTCTGATGTGGCTCTTCTGCTGGCTAAATGTTTTCTGTTTGTTTTCCTTTGTTTTTTGCGACTCTCCATTATTTTTAGCCGTAATTTATACATTAGTGTGGTCCGTTGATTTATGCATGTGCGGCTTTTGTATTTTATCGTTGTAAATTACCCAGCAAACGACAATTGCAGGGAGGACACGAGACCGAGGGGAATAGTGGCACCAGGGAGTACCCTATATGGATAATAATTTAAATAAAATAATAATAAAATAATTGCAGAGAGGACACGAGACAGTATACAGGGGATAGTGGCACCAGGGAGTACCCTATATGGATAATTATACAAATTAAATAATAGAGAAAAAGTTAAAGCCCACTTAGGCCAGAGAGGTTACCAGAAATATGGGTAAGAAATATAGTAATAATTAAAAAATAAAATAATAGGAATAAAGTTAAGACCCACTTGGGCTAGAGAGGTTATGTAGGTTACCAGAAATATAGGTAGAAAATATAATAATAATTAAATAATAAAATAATAGAGACAAAGTTAAAGCCTAGTTAGGCGAGTTAGGTTACCAGAAATATAGGTAGTATATATAATAATAATTAAATAATAAAATAATAGGAGCAAAGTTAAGGCCCACTTGGGCTAGAGAGGTTAGTTAGGTTACAGGAAATATAGATAGGAAATATAATAAGAAATATAATACTTGTAGAAGTTACAAACTGTATACTGTATATAAGAAATATTTTCAAGAGTATTAACCTTATATCTATATTTATTATAGATTTAAGGTTAATACTCTTATGATTATATATAATATATAAAATGAGTGAGGAGACTATAGTAGAAAGCAGAGACTACATGGCTAATTGTACTCCCAGTAAAGATCGATTTCTGTGACCCCAGCACGTGGGCGTTTTGGCCAGGTCTTTGGCATTTAAATGGCTCTCGGACCGCCTCGATCATTCAGTTAGCTTCGCCTCGAATTGGCTTTATTTTGGCATTAATTTCTTGGCCCAGAGATCGGGTTGTTAGCCGCCTAGTTGCGCTTTTAATGAGTTGTGCTTTATTGGCCCCGATTTGCATTTTAATGGGCCCTGTTCCGAATTTATACTTTGAACGCTGGAGCGTTTGAAACGCCGCCTTCCCACACAAATTAAACCATAATTAATAAATGATAATTTGGACAATCGGTCGTAGTCCCCCCTGCCCCCTGCCCCGCCATCGCCACTTGTCGCGGTCGTAATGAATTCCATTTCCCTGCAATTTATATTCATTTTAATGGCCGCAAAAGCAAATTTTATGAACATCTCATAATCGCATTTTAAACACACAATTTGTTATGTCCCCCCGCGCCCACTCAGCCGGCACTCTCTGCATATGGCCAAGTAATTAAGAATTATTTTTATTCATTTCCCCAGCAATTCTGCAATTAATAATTAAGAGAAGCTCTTTGTTTTGCTGAATATTCAATAATAAGCTTGCTTTATTATAGACATTATAGGGATTATAGTCGTCACCTGCTCAATCGGCCGGATAATGTTCCAGTTTTTTCCCAAGAATTTCAGCCGATTGCGTGACAAATCAGAGGGATATATACCTGCGCTATATCAGCCAACTGAGGGTCTGAGCCAGACCCTTCTCCTGTCAGCCAACTTGCTGCCCCTCCAGCTTTGGCCAAATCAAAACAAATGTTTTATTTAAATGGTTAACTTGGCTAACTTGAGCGGGGCATCTGAGCCGGCATCTGGGCCAAGCTGCCAAATGAGCAGCTTACAAGGAGATGATGAGGCCCGAGGTACACAAATGGCTGCCAAATCGTGAGAATTGCATTTGGAATGCCACCAAGTGGAGTCACAAGGGGATGGGGATCTGGAGGGATCTCTGGAGGGACCATTGGAGGGATCTCGGCGGAGCAGCGCCTGCCAGGGGATTTTAATTTGTTGGCTTCAATCAAACTGCAGCCAGAGGAGCAGGAGGATCAGGAGGAGCAGCAGGAGGATCAGGGAGCAGCCAGAGAGGGAGACAGAGGAAGCAGTGCATTAAACCCTCAAATAGGTTGCAGCAGGGAATAAGCTGGAGTTGGCTACACTTGGATAATAATATAATATATAAATAAATATAATATATATATATAATATATATATAATATAATAATTGTTTTTTAAAGAATTAACTGTGAAAAGAATTTAGTTTCCCAAGAATTACAAGCTATGTTTTTAACTCATTTTTCTATGACATTTCTCTTAGTATTTAATACTTAAAGAACTTAATTTTTTTAATATTTAGTACTTAAAGAACTTTTGTTTCTAATATTTAGTACTTAAAGAACTTTATTTCTAATATTTAATACTTAAAGAATTTTATTTCTAATATTAAGTACTTAAAGAACTTTGTTTCTTATATTTAGTACTTTTAGAATTTTATTTCTAATATTTAATACTTCAAGAACTTTGTTTTGAGTGTCTCCAGCTGCGAGGATCAAGAGGGTATTTTTTTTTTGTATTTAATAAAAGGGAGAGAGGAGGAGAGAGGGTGGAGGCAGGACGAGGACTTGGCCAACCGACGGCGCTAGCCACTTAGCATAAACGGAAGACGGACGCGGACCTGCAGTGGCCTCCTCCAAGGCAGGGGTCCCACTGCTAGCCCAGCCACAGGCACATCCACACCCCGATTCCGAGCCCGATCCCGATCCAGATCCAGATCCAGGCCGAGTCCCAGTCCCAGTCGCAGTGCCAGTCGCAGTCTTGGTCCAAAGGCGAGGCGAAGTGAGCCACGACCTGTGTGGCCGCTGCATCAAGGTAACAAGCTGTAATTAGAGCCTCTTAGCCTGTCATCGCCAGCGTGCTTGATTATAGCCTTTTGACAAAAAGTAAATATTAATTTAATACGTTCCAGGGGTAGAGGGAGCAGGGAGCAGGGAGAGAGGGAGCAGGGGAGCGAGGGAGATAGGGAGCGAGGGAGAGAGGGAGCGAGGGAGAGAGGCAGCGCCGGGAGGCAACTGGAACTCCGACTGGAACCTGAACTCCTCCCTCACGCAGACTCCTTTTGGCGGCCGCTGAATTTCACCTGAGCCACGCATTTTCCATTTACAGGTGAGAGCTAGCAGGGAGACCTTGTGTCTTAGCCTGAACAAATGCTTACCTAGGGAGGGGTGGGCCAAGAAATCGATATAAAGGTTGTGCTTTCTAGTTAATCCCAAAAAAGCGAAAGATTCAATTGGTAAATTAACTCAATGAGAATAAACTTGAATAATAAATATCCTAAGAAGTAAATTATTCAAAATATATCAATATATATAATAATATATATATATAAATAATAATAATAATATATATATATGTATATTAATAATACCAATAATATATAAATAATAACTTGTAAAAAGTGAA
The DNA here is from genome assembly GCA_008042775.1 of Drosophila pectinifera. Taxonomy (NCBI): domain Eukaryota; kingdom Metazoa; phylum Arthropoda; class Insecta; order Diptera; family Drosophilidae; genus Drosophila; species Drosophila pectinifera. The sequence goes on from VNKC01002735.1 coordinate 25,842, forward strand.
AGATTCAATCGATAAATTAGCTCAATGAGAATAAACTTGAATAATAAATGTGTTAAGAAGTAAATGGTTAAAAATTTCAATATATATAATAATATATATTTAAATAATAATAATAATATATATATGTATAAGATTAATACCAATAATATATATATAATAATTATAAATAATAACTTGTACGTGTGTGGGCCTAAAAAGTTAAAGATTCAATTGATAAATTAGCTCAATGAGAATAAACTTGAATAATAAATGTGTTAAGAAGTAAATGGTTAAAAATATATCAAAATATATAATAAAAATACTAATAATATATATATAACAATTATAAATAATAACTTGTACGTGTAGCTTTATAAATTCCTTATTAAGAACTGAACTTCACGGTCGCCAAGTCCTACTTTCTGGTAATAAGAAAGGCCTTTCTCACAGCCCAAATGGGCGAGAGTTTCCCGGAATTTTTCCCCGCAAAGGCCTGGCTCCCACTGGCCATCGATCCCACTAATTCCGGCTATCCACACGGCCAACTATCAATTAACCCGAGGGGGAGAGGCGGGGCAAGCGAAGACCAGTTGCCAGTTACTGGGCCAGCTCACGTCGGCGGCCGCGTACACCCTTTTCTGGGCCAAAAGCAAAGACAATGGGCCCGAACGGCTGCGCTTCAGCGGAAAACAAAAAGCGGCCCTAAATCAATCACGGCCAGCGACATGTCAACAGTTGGGATTAGGAGGGGCAGTCGGGGCAGGACCTGGGGGGATCTCTCTCTCTTTTTGGGGGGACGACTCCCGCGCCCGGCCGGAATGTCAACGTGATCGCGGTCCTCTTGAAAGGGCCGCCGCCCGGCCGGCCTACATGGCCCTTCCAGAGGAGCGGGCCCAGAGAAGAGGGCCCAGAGAAGCGGGCCAGAACCCAGGAACGTGGCTCGGAGCAGCGATCCTTGGTGTGCGCGTGATATCTGAACTACGAAATTGAGATCGATTCCCGGCTACGTGTCTGCCATGCGAATCGAGGCCATCGCATCGATGTAACGATAAATTATGATATTATTTGAAAATAATGTTAAGTAAAACGACATCAGTGTGCACTTGTCGACGGGGCCCGGAGGAGATCTCTCTCTCCCTCTCCAGGTCGTCGCAATTAATATTCCCATCAGACGATGGCGGAACACATGTCTGCGGAGAGTCCCTGACAGAGATCGGTATATATATATATATATATGTGTATATGGAGAGCGGAGATGGAACCCAGAGCCTCGCGGATCGTGTCGCTGATTTGTTCGCTGTCATAATTCAATAAAGTAGTCAAAAGTCAGCCACGGATACCGGCAAGAAGTCGGTCTCCAGCTCCGATCTGCCAGCTCTGCCTCGTAAGAGGTAAGAGATCCCCCTTTGGGCCGGGGTTAATGGCCATAAACGCAAATCCGCTTAGCCCTGTACTGAGACTGCACTGGGCTCTGGCTGTGGCTGCTTATTAATTCATCGCAGGTCTCCTCGACTGGGAAAGGGAGTTGTGTCGCTGCCAGAAAAGATTGGGAATCCCAGAGATCCTTAGAGATATGTGCAAGGGAGCTCTGCAAAGATATAGCAAGCAGGTGAGTCACTATAAGCTAGATATTAGCTTCTGTAGACTATATAAGATACAATATATAATACATATATATACTATAATATATAGGAGGTAACTTAAACTTAAAGAAGGGCCCACAAAAAGCTTGGGAATTATAAGGCCAGTATTTCGCATAACAGCCAAAAGTATCTCGAGCTCTATATGCCAGCAGAGCTATATTCTCTGCAAAGATATAGCAAGTAGGTGAGTCACAATAATCTAGATATTAGATAATAGATATTATTATTCTATCTCTATACAATATATATGGCAGAGATAATAACTTAAACTCAAGAAGGGCGAGCTAGTCTTTTTATATTTCTTTGCAGGCCAAAAGTATCTCAAGCTCTATATTCCAGCAGAGCTATATTCTCTGCAAAGATATAGCAAGCAGGTGAGTCACAATAGCCTAGATATTAGCCTATATATATATATATATATAGTATAGAATACAATATATATTCCAGAGGTAATAACTAAAACTCAAGAAGAGCGAGCTGGTCTTTCTGTATTTCTTTGCCAGCCAAAAGTATCTCAAGCTCTATATTCCAGCAGAGCTATATTCTCTACAAAGATATAGCAAGCAGGTGAGTCATTAAGCCAGATATTAGCCTATATTAGGTATAGAATAGAATATAGAATATAGATATTAGTATAGAATACAATATATATTCCAGAGGTAATAACTGAAACTCAAGAAGGGCGAGCTAGTATTTTTACATTTCTTTGCCAGCCAAAAGTATCTCAAGCTCTATATTCCAGCAGAGCTTAGATAGAAGGTCGCTGAACCCTTGGGGATATATAGCTCTAGGTAGACCGACTATACCTCGGGTTCCTAGATCCAGATACATGATCTTATAAGACGCGCTCTAGCTTACTTGTTTTTCCACGAAACCGACTGATGAATGTACGGGCCGGCGAAATAAACGATCGCGATGATGGTTGCTAAAGGGACGAGGATGGGAATGGACTGGGCTTGGGCATGGAGTTGGCCATGGTGGACGGTGGACAGTGGACAGTGGACGGTGGACGGTGGACAACGGCACAAAGAGACGATGACGCGACGACGAAGGAGCAGAGCTGGCGGAGCAGCGAGAAGACAAACGTTGCGGCGACAACGCAGCAAGTGACAAACGTTTAGATGGATGGATCGTTCTTCACTTTGGGGGAATGGAAGCGATCCGATCTGAGTCGAACCGGACCGGACCGGGGACCGGACCGGACCGGACTCTGAGCGGAGCGGAGCGGACTCTGAGCGGGCGGTCAACCGAAAAAAGCGACGATTGCACATAAATTATATTCAAATTTCACCGAGATCTAAGAGATATATGTGTATGAATGCGGGAGAGACCTGCCTCTTACCAAGTCCAAGTCCAAGTCCCTTCAATTTATGCAGATGGGAGAGCCAGGACCTCCGCTGTCCTCCAGCACCTGGCCTCCTCCTCGCATCTCACAGATACTTGGCCTCCTCCTCGCATCCCACAGATACTTGGCATCGCATTCATTTGGACTCCATTAAAATTCAGCTGACAGCTTCGATTCACGACGCCAACAAATTGGACTTGGAGGGGGCTGAATGCCATTTAGATACGGCTAGATCTTGGCCCAAACTGCCCCTGATTGATGTCAATGGGTCCAAACAAAAGACAAAACAAAAGCTGTGGATACGGTAGGCACTGGCCAATAAAAGCTTCAGGAAATCGGGAAATTACCTCGAAAGGTGTAAGCTTTATAAGTATCTAAGGAGAGACCAGAAAGGTTCAAGTTCTAGAGGCCTATAAGGAAATTGTTTATAATATATAATAAGGATGAAAGAGAGCTACATCCTTAAAAGTTAATATTACTTCCTTATAAGCCTCAAGAACCTGAAGCTTTCTTAAGCTCTTCCAGAGAGTTTTTCTTTAATTTTCTTTACAAATATTAATAATTTGAAATGTAGGTAATACTTGGGAAATTATTGGAGGAAATCCAGGAGACAAATATGAACCCATGAGGAACCCAAAGTAACTCCCACTTCTGCTTTAAAATTATGAAATTATTCTACAAATGTATTTATTTATTTTGATGCCAAACTACTGTGCCTGCTAATCAGTATCTGTGAGATGGCATTTCGCACTTTCCGCGCCGAAAACAATGCCAGAAATGTTCTCTATTCTGTTTGGTGCGTGTTGGGCCTCCACTCGAATTAGTGGCAGCGTCTGGGATTTGTCTAATTGGAGGCCGCTTTGATGTGGCCACATGTCCGTCCGTCAGTCAGGAGTCAGGAGTCGGGAGCCAGGAGCCAGGAGTCGGGAGTCAGGAGTCGTGAGTCATCTGCATCCGCATCCGCATTCGCATCCGTGCTGGCAGATACAAAGGAAGGAGGAGGAGGAGGAGGAGGCCTGGAGCTGCGAACTGGGCTCTGTGGCTCTGTGGAGGGCTGTCAGAAGTGGCCAGCGGGCACATTAATCCACGCGACATATTTATGAGTGTAAGTGTATATGCCTGTGCGCCGTGTATCCGTGAGATATAAAGATATCGCCGTCGTCGTCGTCGTCGTCGTCGTCGGCGAACATGGACGAGGGTTGCTCTTTGCTAAATGAGTGCACATTTCAGATAAATTATTGCACACAGCTCGTACGCGATGGCAGGCCGAAATGTATTTAACAAATTAAATTTACACACAGATACGGGGCAGCACACACACACACACAGGCACACCCGACCGCGGCGAACGGCGAGCGGCGAGCGACACTTCAAAGAGCGCGCCGCGGCGGAACGGCCTCGGATGGGCGGAGCTTGCCTCGGCCAATGCTCGGTCAGCGCTCTCACAGATACACACCCATACGCCGAGCGGGGAGAGCGATAGATACACGGACACAGCGGCAGCTGCCAGATACACAGATACACAGACCCGAGAGAGATACTCGCGCCCAGATACCCCGCCAGGCAAGTCGAATAATATATTCCCTTACAGCAAAAATACATCTTAGATACTCGGAAGTGGATACTGCTGAGGCAGGGGTGGCTCTCTGCTGAAACAGCCGCATAGCCAAGCCAGCCAGGACGAACTTAACTTTACTTTAAGTCAAGGAGAGGCAGGAGTATCTCAAAGTCGTTCTGTTCTGTGGCTGCAGATACACATACGGATAACGGATGCGGTTAGAGCTGGGGGTGGGGAGTATCTCATCGATTTTTTGGAGCTGACGCCGAGCCTGGGACGTTGGAATGCGTGGCACGAGACAGAGACGCCTGTCACGTGACAGGCCGACATGTATCTGCAGCTGTGCAGCCGCATCTGTATCTGTATCTGTGGCCGCGACACGGCCGCTGCATCGCTGCCTCTGTATCTGCATCGGCATCTGCATCGGTATCTGTGGCTGCCATCCATGAAATGGCGGATTCGCTGCATGTGTGTGCACTGCACTTTATCTTTATCTGCCGAAGCTGTAAATATCCGCGAGATTTACAACGCCAACCCAGGGCGCGACGTCGTGCGAATCGTGGCGTATCGCATCGCATCGCATCGCATCGGTTTCGGTATCGGTATCTGTATCTCTCCTGGACTCCGACTCCGCTCCGAATCCGGCTCGGACTCGCCACCAAATGGCTGCTCACAGAGCGGAGCCATTCGACACGAAAGCCATTCGCTAGACGCATCCGTGGCGGCTAATTCCAGGGATTGACTCCGAGGCAGCTCCCCAAGGAGCCAGCGACTCCAATCCGCCGGATGCAGTTACAGCTACAGCTACAGCTACAGCTACAGCTATAGATACAGATACAGATACAGATACAGCTACAGCTATAGATACAGCTACAGCTATAGCTATAGATACAGACCGCCGACTGTCGTGCTCCACTTGTGCCCATTGTTGCCGCTCCGCCTGTCACCGTAACTCACAATTGAATTGTTCCTTTGTTCTGTCCGCGATCGGGCCATCTTCCTCCCGAATTTCGCATAATTGGCTGGAAGTCACCGCTGGCCAGTGCCGGGCTTTGTAGTTGGCCGCCAGACCGAGCGACGCCGCAGCGGAGATCCCAGATAGGAGACAGTGTCCAGTGTCCAGTGTCCAGGATGCTGGTGCCGCCGGATATGATGGCCGCCCAGACGCGCATGATCTACCAGATGAATCGCTACTGCGCCGAGCGCGTCCAGGCCAGGATGTTCAAGACGGCAACGGCCATCCGCGAGACCTGCAAGATCGTCCAGGACATCCTCAAGGAGGTGGAGCTGCAGGAGCCGCGCTTCATCTCCAGCCTCGTTGAGTGCAATGGCAGGTAAGTGGGGGATTCTAGATGGGGAATATTAAGTAAGGGAAACTTGTAGATTGTGGAGATGAATCCCTAGAGGAGTAACCTACTTGGGACCTACTTTAAGACCTCTTTTAAGACTGGCTTCAAGCTGTAACTATGCCAGGAAGTATATAACCTACTTAGGACCTACTTTAAAACCTCTTTTAAGACTGGCTTCAAGCTGTAACTATGCCAGGATATCCTGTATATCCTGTTGAAGTACTGAGTACTGAGTACTGAAGTATTTTGGTTGTCTCATAAGAGTCACCGCCACTTGGGGCTCACTGGGGGAATCCCCGAGGGCCATGACTGGACGCTTTACTGACACTGACGCTGCACTTTGCCTGTAATGATACCCAGAGACTGGCAGGGAGTGTGGAGTAAGTGGACCGAGCAGGAGGAGGACCTGCAGATTCCGGCCAGTCTGAGGGAGTTATCCCTGCTTTAAGGTCACAGGAGTAGTCCCCGGAATACCTCCAGAAAGCATTATTTCCATCCACAGATTCGAGGGCGTGGAGGTGGTCTCCCCGAATGAGTTCGAGATCGTGCTGTACCTCAACCAGATGGGCGTCTTCAACTTCGTGGACGATGGAACCCTGCCGGGCTGCGCCGTCCTCAAGCTGAGCGATGGAAGGAAGCGGTCCATGTCCCTCTGGGTGGAGTTCATCACGGCCAGCGGCTATCTGTCGTCGCGGAAGATCCGGGCCCGCTTCCAGACGCTGGTAGCGCAGGCCTGCGACAAGAGTGTCTACCGGGACATGGTCAAGATGATAGGGGACACCACGGAGGTGAAGCTGCGCATCCGGGAGCGCTTCGTGGTCCAGATAACGCCGGCCTTCAAGTGCTCCGGGATCTGGCCACGCTCAGCTGCCCACTGGCCAGTGCCGCATCTCCCCTGGCCGCATCCCAACATCGTGGCGGAGGTCAAGACCGAGGGATTCGATCTGCTCTCCAAGGAGAGCATCGTCCTGCAGAACAAGAACAACAATAATGGGAGCAGTGCCGCCAGCATGGAGGGCGATGCCTGGGTGCTGAGCTTCTTCGAGGCGGAGAACCGCCTGCTGCAGGGTGAGTCCTTGGAGGGGCAGGGATAGCTCCGGGAGCATATAGCATATCCTTCTTCCAGGTGGCTGTCGCAGGCGCTGCCTGAGCATGCTGAAGACCCTGCGGGACAAGCACCTGGAGCTGCCCGGGAACCCCATCAGCGCCTACCACCTGAAGAACCTGCTCCTGTACGAGTGCGAGAAGCATCCGCGGGACTTCGAGTGGGACGAGAGCTGCGTAGCCGACAGGATCAACGGCATCTTCCTGCAGCTGATCTCCTGCCTGCAGTACCGCCGCTGCCCCCACTACTTCCTGCCCGGCCTGGACCTCTTCAAGGGCAAGTCCCCCGCGGCCCTGGAGCAGGCCGCCAAGCAGGTGTGGCGCCTCACCCGGGAGCTGCTCACCAACGCCAATGCCTTCGAGAAGCTCTAAGGGGGAGGAGATAGAGGTATATTCGGGGGGAGGGGATAAGAGTCCTTGGTCCTTGGTCCTTTGTTAACTTCATAGATTAAATTATAACTCCCAACCTAACTCAAAAAGGAGAGAGAACTTTCCCCCAAAGTAGAAGGCGTCCGAGTCCTTTGGCGGCCATTTTGTGTCCTGTCTGGGAGTAGAGAGTGTGTGTGTGTGTGTGTGTGTGTGTTTTTGCAAAGTGTTAATGCCGAGATGCGCGATAAGGACACTCCCCATATGACTCGAGGCCGCTGCCCAGCCGAGCATTATGGCTGAGCCCTCCTCGAATATTGTTTTTAATAACGCACACGGGCATCCTTTGTGCCCGCTTCCCGGGGAACAATGCCACTGGCAATCCTGTGGAGGGGGGAGGCAGGGAGCGGCAGTGAGCGGCAGTGAAAGGAAAAGAGCATTTGGCCGGGCGGCTCCTTTTACAGGAGGCCCTCTCGACCCTCTCGACGGATGCGATTGTTCCAAGGCTCGCAGATCCTGATCAAGGAAGCGGGAAGCGGGAACAAAAAACGGATAGAAGGACAAGGACGCGGCGAGAGGGATTCCGATTCCATTGAGCGTTTTAAGTCCAACTTTACATTGTTTTTTACTGCTTAAATATGTAATTGTGTGTCTATTATGCGAGGCCCAGCACTGGCCGCGATTATCCGCAGTTTGTTTAAGTGCAACATAAGTGCATAATATTAAACATAACACTAATAATAACAGTGATAAAAACAATGATACAAATAATAACACTAATGATAATAATGATAAAAACAAAGATACAAATAATAACACTAATAACAGCAATGATAAAAACAATAAGAGCAATAATAGTTCTTTAAATAACAATCATAAAAGGAATAATAAGAATACTATCACTAATAATAATAATGAAATTAATAATACAAATAATAACACTTGTAATAATAATGATTAAAGAATAACACAATTAATAAATTAATAAAACTACTATAAAGTAATAGTAATACAAGTAAAAGTAATACAAGTAAGAGTAATACAAGTAATAGTAATTGTAATAATAAAATTTAAGAAAAGCCAATAGCATCCCTGTGTTTGTTGTGAATTATCAAGAGTGAGTCGAAGTTATCACTGTTTTTATAATCGAAAAATATACAAATCGTAGTTTATCGAGCGGTTAAAATATTAATTTGTCATTAAATGAACACATTCAATTGTATTCTTGCCAAAAACTAGTCAGAAAAACTTCTTGCTTATACAGTTTCCACTTAATATACTTTGAATATAGGAAAATACATTTTATTTATGGTATATTCTAGAAGATTTTGCCTATAAGTTAGCTTTTATTATTTAATAAGTTTAATAAGAACTTTAGCTAAGGAATTTTTAAAGCAACCTCTAACCAGAAAACACCTCTAATTAGTTCAAGTTTAGATGATGATAAGGAGATATACTATTATTATAGGAAGTATAAGTCTTATAGATATTAAATCACAGAACTTTAGCTAAGGAACTTGTAACTTAACTTCTAATTAGAAAACACCTATAATTAGTTCAGGTTCAGATGATGATAAAGAGATGTTAAAGATATAACTATTATTATAGGAAGTATAAGCATTAGCTAAGGAACTTGTTACTCAACTTCTAATCAGAAAACACCTCTACTTACTACAGATTTAGAGGCCCATAGGCTAAGGAGATATACTATTATTACCAGAAGTACAAGTCGCACCTGAAAATCAGCTCAGATGGCGGATGAAGTCGGGTCTCATTAGGCCTTCCGGCGGCTGAGTTAGTATTATGATTATTGGCAAGGCACCACATTTATTGGCAGCGACGAATCCGTAGCTGTATCTGTACCTGTATCTGTATCCGTATCTGTATCTGCAGTCTGGCCCAAATCGGAACGAGTATCTGCACTTTGCAGCCCCATAAGTATCTGTATCTGTATCCTGTAGCTGTACTCTTTCTGGATGCTGGAGTTGGAGCCATGGAGCAATGGGGCAGCTGCAGCAGCGACAACTGAGCATCACTTTTATTGCCCTTATTTATGGTTATGTGGCTATGTGGCTATGTGGGATCCCAGGCCCAGGAGAGGTCCTCTCCTGGCGGCTTTGTTCCGCGGCTCCTTTGTCTCCCCCCGCCGCCGCCGCCGCCACCGCCTTTATGTGTGTTTATTCCGTTTCGCTTCGCATCTCCTTTTCTCTTTTATTTTGGTTTTTTCGCGTAACGAAAACTTTCAGCGAAATGTAATCGATATTTTGTGGGCACAAAAGGTGTGCCAGGACTCGCGGGAGCGGGGAGGGCGGCGGGGAGCAATCAACGTCAGCACAAAGGGCACCGAGAGGGCCGAGATAACAAATTATGCCAAGGCACGCAGGGATCATGTTACCAGACTCTCTATCACCAGCCGGGGGCAGACTCTCTATCACCCACCCCGCGGTGGGAAAAGCATCATCAGGTGACCAACCGTGGCCGCATCCTAGTCACAGGACTCTTAGACTCCGGGCCACGTGGCCCGAAACCATGTGCCTGCTAGCCAGGCATCGATAAGGCACGATTCCCATTTCGCTTTGGAGTATTTTCTGGGGGAGAGCTGGAACCAGACATCAGGAGCCAGTGGCCAGGACCAGGACCAGGACCAGTTACAGATCCCTGACTCCACACCTGCTGCCATTCCCAGCGCCAGAATCCTGTCACAACTTGGAAGTATGTCCTCGTCCCGCACTCCATTGTTCGTCCTTTGATTTGCCTTCTCCCAAGCTGATATCCTGGCCAGCTCAGAGCATGCTCGATCGCTGCCAGGACTCAGGGTAAGTACACCATACACCTTACAGTAGTAGTAGTAGTAATCCAGGATATGCCGGGTGCGGCTTTGATGTTTCCTGGCTCTTCCCTGTTGACATTTATGCGCACCCTCCCCCTGGCTGCCACAGGTCCTGCTGCTGCTCCTGCCCCTGACTCTGGCTCCTTCCTGACGACGGCTGCCACGCCCCGGGGCGTTCCAAGGGGCTTACGACTGCGTCGTCCTTTGCGGTAAGTCTCCCCGCCGAATGGCATTTCTTTGTTTTAATTGTTTACTAATGATATTTAAATTAGTGCTCTAAATGACCGCGGGCGGTTGCCCCACTACCCACTACCCCTTACCCATCATCCATTATCCATTATCCTTTTGTTTTTGTTTGTTGTTTGTTATTTGCATTTTGACATTTCGTTTGTTTAGATCTGAAAGCGAGGGTTGACAAGTTCTGGCTGGGAAGGGGTAAAGGGGAATAATAAACAACTTTTGGGAACAACTAAAGCCAAAGTTTGTTCGCATTTAGTTTACTCTGCCATCTGCGATTTGTCATAATAATCTGCCTAAAGCATAGGTCCTTTAATATTAATTATAGGTTATTATTGAAAAGTAAACTTTCTTCTTATAAAACCCTAGGAATGAGTCCTTGTCAAGCTTTCCTATTCAGTAAATTGCAAAGAATTCACTGAGACCCCTAGATCCTGGAGAATTCCAGTCCAGATGTTTCTCCTAAAAAAGATTGTCTAGATTATATATATATATTATTGTATTATTATATTATTATATATATATTATATTATATTATATTCTATTATATTTCCCAATTTATTTGGGTCTCTATATAATAAGTTCTTAAGTTAAGTTTCTAGATATTAAAGGCCTGAAAGGCATGATCTCTTTAAAAGCTATTATTACCAGAGATTGTATTTTATAGGAAAAAACTAATTTTAAAATATTTATAATTTAGCCAAAACAGCCTTAAATTCAATTCGGAAAGCACTGCTGTGTTAGTTTTTAAGTAATTAATTAACCTGCATATTAGGTTTTAGTTAATTTAAAAATATTTTTTTTGTCAATTTTTGACAATTTTAATGATGTAACCCCTTATCATTTTTTCAAAAATTGGCAAAAATTTTTTTGTTCCATATTTTAATTATTTTTGTTCCAACTAATTAAGATTTTAACGCTGAATCGATCTGTATACGGCATTTGGGTGTCATTCCATTTTTGGGTCTTTAAATGGGGTTTTTATATCCTAATTTTTGGTCACATCATTTTTAAGGCAATATTTTATTATTAAATAATTAAGATTTTAGCTTTGATTCCGAAAATGTATGGCATTTGGCCGTCATTCCATTTTTGGCTAAATTATGCTCTTCAGAAGACATCAAATGCGGATTTTTGGGTCCTAAAAAAAATTAAAATAACCATAACTTGGCCAAAACAGTCTTAATTTCAAATCGGAAAGCTTTTCTTTGTTAGATTTTAATTGGCTAATTAATCTGCATATTGAGTTTAGAGATCAGAATAAATAAATTTTTTGTCGATTTTTGACAATTTTAATGATGAAACCCCTTATCATTTTTTCAAAAATCGGCCAAAATTTTTTTGTTCCATATTTTAAATATTTTAATTCTAACTAATTAAGATTTTAACGCTGAATCGATCTGTATACGGCATTTGGGTGTCATTCCATTTTTGGCCAAAATATGCTCTTTAGAAGACCTCCGGTTTACGCATTTTTAGACTCTTAAATGGGGTTTTTTATGTCCTAATTTTTAGGACAACTCAAGGATAAAAATATTCATAATTCAGTCAAAATAGCCTTAAATTGAATTCGGAAAGCAGTTCTGTGTTAGTATTTAAGTAAATAATAAGTCTGCATATTTAGTTTAAAATTTTTGTTATATGTATTTTTTTATTTATATATTTTAAATTTTTTTTTGCCAATTTTTGACAATTTTAATGATGTAACCCTTTATAAAATTTTCAAAAATTATCCAACATTTTTTAGTTCCATATTTGAATGCAAAGTAATTAGGATTTTAACGCTGAATCGATCTGTATACTGCATTTGGCTGTCACTCCATTTTTGGCCTAAATATGCTCCCAAGAAGTGCGCAAGTTTGCATTTTTGGCTCCCTAAATGGTTATTTTATGCCCTGGAAGATCTCCTAATAGTTTCCAGGCCTACAGCCTTATCCTCTCTGGCCTTCCTTCCGGAAAATACATTTCCCAGCTTGCCTTTCATCTGGACCTGCTCTCCTGCCGCCACTCTTCCTGCGCGTAATTATGTCGTCATTATCAAAAACACGTGGTGCAATTTAACAACACGACAAAAGGAGGAGAGCCTCCAGCCTCCATCCTCCATCCTCCATCCTCCAGCCAGCACACGCCACAAATTATGAATATCAGAAAAGGCAGAAGACGGATGGCGCAGGAAAATGCCAGCGGGAGAGAGTGGGAAATTAGTTTTCCACGCATCGCCAGCGAGCACAATGGGGCAATGAAAACGCGGCAGGGCAGGCGGGGGACAGCCGACGGCGGCACCTACACGTGATAATTTAGAGCAGATTGTCGCCTCCGCGGGAGCGGGGGGCTAAACCACGCCAGTGCTGGCGGAAACAGACTCTAAAAAATAGGCCAAGAAAGAGAGTTTATAGTTTGGCCTAAAAAACAGAACATTTTCCAGGCCAGACTTGGGTTTTCAGGCCCAAAACTAGAGCTTTAATTATAGTTCAATAATTTTCTTGCAATTAAGATCTTAGCCCTTTCTTTATTATTACTGAAAAACAAGTCACATTTCATTCATTATTTGTATTATTATTTTATTTAAGTCAGTATTTTATTACTCAACTTTAACTTGCTTAAATATATCATAGAAAAACTTCTGTCAAGGATAAAGGTTCTACAGATATTTTAGATAAGATAGATAGATAGAAAGATATATAGATATATAGTAAGATATTTATCTACAAAGTAGCAGAGTAGAGATACAAAGATATAGACGCATCGCTCAGCACTGGTGCTTGTCTAGGAACTAAGACTTTTAAAGAAATGGTTCTGAAAAACAAGTCACATTTTATTCATTATATGTACTATTATTTTATTAAAATCATTATTATATTACTCAACTTTAACTAGCTTAGATATATCATAGAAATACCTATGACAACAATTAAGGTTCTACAGATATTTTAGAAATATCTACAAGGTACAAGGAGTATCTTTGTATCTCTGACAAAGATATAGACGCATCGCACAGCACTGGTGCTTGTGTAGGGATCCCGGGTGCGGCGGGGGAGCACTTTGGATCCATCGTCGTATTTTTGGACGGACATTTGCATTCAATTACGGCAGCTGTGAGCCGGCCCTGATTTATATTTATGCACGCGTCTCTGACGGCCCATAAAGGAAACCCCAAAATGCGCCGCAGCGGCGAGGGGACGGGCCGGGGAGAGGCTTCCTTTGGGAAAGGGGGCAGTCCCCCTTCCACCCCCCCCTACCCCTTCGAGGAAGAGTTGCGCCGCTGCCTGCGCTCAATCATAATTATGTGATTTGTTTGCGACGCCGGCGCGGGCGACTAATTAAACGGAGGAGTGACAGGGAGTGGGTGGGTGTGGATGCATCCTAGCCTGGCCCCCGGAAGGGTGAAGTCTGACGAAGGAGCAGAGGGACGGGGAACGGGGGACGGGGGGCCATGTTGACGTATTGTCGCTGATGTCGCCCGCTGGAATTATGACATTTTGATTTGAGTCCCATTTGAAGTCCCTCAGCCGGCGCTCCTCTCTGATTTATGCCCAAAGTCAGTAGTCAGTCCCGGGGTGAAAATGAGAGGAAAAGCCCAGCGGAAAGGAGTAGGAAAAGGGGGAGGGGCCGGCAGGGGCTACACTCGAAGTAAAAGTCTATCAGCAATAGAGGAATATCCAAGGAATGTAAAGAGAAGCTGGAGATTTGGTAAGTAAAAACTATTCGAAAACTTGCTTAAAGGGTTTTCTTCTAACTATATTTATTATTTCCTAAGAAACCATAAATTAATTGAAGTATCTTACAAAATCACATAGAAGCTTAAGCAATAATTGAGCATTAAATAAATACTATAAATAACTATATTTATTATTTCTTAAGAAACCTGAAATCAATTGAAGTATTTAACAGAAAATAACAAAGAAGTTTAAGCAATAATTGAACATTAAATAAATTCTAATAAATATTATATATAAATTTGTTAACTATAATTATTTTTTCCTAAGAAACCATAAATTAATTAAAGTATTTTACAAAATCACAAAGAAGTTTCAGCAATAATTGAACATTAAATAAATAGTAATAAATATTATATATAATTAAGAACCCAAGTACATAATGTGTATCCTCCTAGGAAGGGGATTTCATTTGTTTTTATATCTATTACAAGCTGATAATTGAATTTCTTGGCTCCCATTTAAGCTGCGAATTTATTCCCAGTGTAGGAAGCAAGACTGAGGCGGCAGGAGGCAGGAGGCTCCCGACTAATTGAGAGGCGGCCTGGGCCTGCGCGCAGCTTGGGAGCCCTCAAAAATGGGCGGCACTTAGCCAATTTGCTGCCTTCACCCCTTTTTGTCTTTGGCCACCCCACCCCTGGCAACAAGTGACAGTGGGCCGACATTCGGTGGCAACTGGCCCGCGGATCGACTCGACCTCGGATCGAGGAGAGTTATCCCAAATCGATTAACATTATTAATGAATGCATATCATGGGAATAAGTGGGAGCCGCGAGGGAGTCACAACACGAAAAGGTTCTCAAACAATTTCGATTCCCAGAATCGAATCGAATCGAGGCGAACTCCGGCGGAACATTGTCAACATGATCATCAGCTGTCTCGCTTGCGCCCGATAGCCCCCGCTAGCCCCGTCCCTGTCTCTGTCAACATATTTATGGGCCAGCATTGGAGCCGCGATTGAGGCTGGCTCTGGGGTCGGGCCCGGAGCGGAGATGCACTGCGAAATAATGGGGTAAATAATGAAAATAATATTATATAAAATAATATATATAATAAATAATATATATCATAAATAGCGAACAAAGAAAACAATCGATTTTATCGATTTTATAGTCTGCCAATCGATTGTTTACTGATAAACACTGAGGTATTTCCAGCTCAGAGCTTAATAATAGGTACTTTTCCTTAGCAGTAGCTCAACTTCATAATTATCATTAATTTTTAATGTATTGTTTTCATTTTTCTCAGTGCAGGGGGACTGGAAGCACTGGAATGTCCAAATGTTCGATCATAAAACAAAGACCCAAAGAGCAGAAGGAGTGAGAGAAACAGAAACTGAAGCAGGGACAGGGAACCGAGAAACGAGAACCGAGAACTGAGAACCGAGAACTGAGAAAATGAGACAGCGGCGAGCGAACGAGGCTGAAAACGACGTCGAATCAATGCAGATAATATCAATTATATGTAAAAGATACACATGCATGCGATAGATACATTTGCCCCGATAAGCACTTAAAATATTAACATCCACAGCGGACCTGGGGCTCCGTGTCCCCGCGGCTCCGTGGAATGCCGCCCCCCTCCATCGCCTCCACGCCGCTCCGTGTTTGTGTTTATAATTCATTAGAATCCACAGCTGATTTGAGTTATTGCCGGCAGATCCGATCTCGTGGGACAGCATATATTCAAGCTTTTGGGTGCTGCAGCCTTCTATCGCAAGTATCTTTCAACAGTTGGTTCCCTCTGCCAAGACTACAGAACTATATTTCTCAAAATAAATGCTGACTGAAGTTAAAGCCATTGTAACTGCATTAAAAATGACATATAAAAAGTTACTAAGTTAAGTTTTAAGGCTTATACTGACCAGTATCCCAGAGACTCTAATTTCTGGGACAAATTGAATCTGCAAATAGTCATAACTAAGCCAAAACAGCCCTAAATTCAATTCGGAAAGCAGTGGTGTGTTGCTTTATAAGTAATTAATAAGTCTGCATATTCGTTATTAGTTAGTTTCAAGTTTTTGCCAATTTTTGACAATTTTAATAATCCCTTCTCAGTTTTATAGCAAAAAACTGTTCCCATATCTGAGACACAAGCCTGGTGGAGGTTGCGAGTCCCACTAAGTCCGGACAGGAACCAAGTATTTAGCATTATGAGCGGAAAAGCAGGCCGGCACACTGCAAATTGCGCGCGATATTCAAAACATAAGCTAAGCAGTGCATTAACTGTGGCTTACTAACATTTTGCAGCGTGCTTATACGTCGCACATCAGCGCTGCGAGTGCCAAAAATGCTGCATACTTTAAGGTACCTCAAGAACAGAAGTTACCTGCTATGTATTTCTGTTGGCCTGGTATCTGAAACCAATTCCAGAGCACTTTTGCTACGGATTTTGCAAATCGAAGAGGTGAAAATCGAAATCCGGAATTCGCAGTACTCTTCAGAGTCAAATTATTTTGAAAAATCAGAGGTAAACAAACGTTTTTTTCCACTTTATGAATCATTTCGATTATTTGCTTATTGATTTTTATTATAATTATTATTTATTATATTATTATTTATTGCATAGTTTCGCCAATTTGCTTTCAATTTCTAAATTCGGTATGCAGATTTATTAATCAGATAAAAACTAACATAGAAACGTTTTCCGAATTGAATTTGAGGCTGTTTTGGCTTAGTTATGAATTTTTTTAAAAACCCCATTTAAAGACCCAAAAATACCTATCTTCTGAACTGCATAGTTTCGCCAATTTGTTTTCAATTTCTAAATTCGGTATGCAGATTTATTAATCAGATAAAACCTAACATAGAAACGTTTTCCGAATTGAATTTGAGGCTGTTTTGGCTTAGTTATGAATTTTTTTAAATACCCTATTTAAAGACCCAAAAGTACCTATCTTCTGAACTGCATAGTTTCGCCAATTTGTTTTCAATTTCTAAATTCGGTATGCAGATTTATTAATCAGATAAAACCTAACATAGAAACGTTTTCCGAATTGAATTTGAGGCTGTTTTGGCTTAG